>CAJPEV010004070.1:0-25152 GCA_905338385.1 Darwinula stevensoni
CCATCTCCAGAAGACTTTACATGGCAAGTTCTTCGAGGCAATGCAGACTCATGGGCTGTCTCTGGAGTTGTCCCATGCATGACTATGGTTATCTGGCCTAGGCTCAGAGACAGAGGGTTTTTGGCAGCAGGTCAAGATGGCGTTTTACCCACACTATGGTACCGAAAGTCCATCCTGAAGGAGGACTTGTGATCAATCACATTTCGGGACTGTGGGACCCATCCGGGAATCCCGTTCCACCTGCTCCTGCTGCCACCTGCTGTCGGCCTGTCCCACCTACGCCCCCAAAGGCTAATATGGCAAACTCTAGATTTTCAGCTTCCACGAGAAGGACTTCTGAGCAAGAATTGATTGTCATTTGATTGAAGTCCGCTTATTGGTAGCAATACGAATTTAATTCCAATGAAACTTTTATTTTTTCCATGGACATAATACTTTGAGATTTGTGGTTCTTTCATGACGATTCCAAAGGAAAAGTGACCTAGGAGTGAACAGATCTTTCATAATATGTCTCATGGGCACTTCGGAGTGATTTCGTGAAATGAATGATGGACCATTTCCCATTTTCCGCTTTGAACCAGCCTCCCCTCACTGTGCAGAACCGACACGATTGGAGTGGCTTATTGTTAGACCGGTAGAACTAGGAGAACCATGCCAAAGTCGAGAAAATGTTTTTTTTTCATCTCAAATAAAGTTTTTTTCCTCAATATTTCATTTTCTTTTATTATCTTCCAGGAGCATTTATTGAAGGAGCAGGAGGAGTTCTTCGGGAAAATAAAGGTGATGTAGATTGAGAAAGATACAGGTCCAACTTTGCAACATCGGCATTGGCAACTTGATGGTAGCTCTTAAATTTAAATCTGTCATCAGTCTGTCAAAACGTCGGCTAGGGGCTCGAAGCTCGATGATGGATGACACTTAACGACTTCTATAACGATTAAAAGTGTGGCGATGTTACATTGGATGAACTAGAAATCAACACGAGGTTTTTAATAGAATGTGTACTGTAGGAAAGTATATGAAAACATGATATGCAAGAATTGAAGAGAGGTAAGAAGGAAACCATAACCTAGTGCTATAACAGGGGAAAAAAGCCATTCTTCAAGGTAAAGTACGAGCGGCAAGGCAGTGAAGTTATCACGATTTTAGGAAACTTGTTCTGGTTGGAAGCCGGATATTTAATTCCATGAATTTTCTAAATTGTTCCTGTGTCATTGCAAGTGGCTCTATCACATGTAAGTCAGATGGAGAGTGAATAATAATGCCAGAGAGAGAATCATTCAAATTAGGATCAATTCCCATTTCACACTATGATATTTGTAAAGATACATCTCTAAAAAAATGTTCCAGGGAAAGAATAACAATTACAAACTCAAGAGGATCAATTGTTTGGTCGTATCTTCATTGGACAGAATGGGATGTCACAACTATCTTCTGCGTCTTGATTTTGAAGGCAGCGTGGACCGTACATTTTTGACAAAAAATTAGGTTGCCCGCCACGCCTGTGGGTACACATTTCATTCAATGTCTTTCCCCGGCAAAAATTGTGACCTTTCTCTTGTGCGTTGTCTGAGAATGCAGCCCATCTGTTCATCTCCTCAATTAAACCGTTGTTCCCAGAGATGTTCCAACTTTGACATGGCAGCCCCCAATTCGTCTCGTTCTTCCTCCCTGCATATTCCCCACCACTCACAGTCAACTTGCACTCCGGCGGAGCTGTGGAGAAAGAATGAACCTCTCTTACTTGAGGAGACTAAATTTTGAAGTTTTGCCTTCCTCATTTAATATTTTGGATCAGGGACGTAGCCAGAAATTATTTTCGCGGGGTGTCTTGTGAGGTTCTTTCAGGCTTATGAGATGACGAAGTGGGCCCCCCCCGCTTTCACACTCCCGGTTTCCTGAAATCTTGCTTCATTTTGAGGGGTGTCCAGACACCCAGGACACCTCCCCTGGCTTTGTCCTTGGTTTGGATGCGCTACCTTTGGATATGAGTGCCAGTTTATCCCCCATTGCTCAGGAAACTCAGCAGTGAAGCCCATCTAATATATATAGACGATGGTGACTGACTGACTGACGCTAATTCTAACCATGTTCTAGGCATGATGAGAGGCTGAAACTTGGTACACAGATAGCTGTTAGATTGATGACTCCAGGAAATTCCAACTTTGGAGGTAAGTGCCCTGGGTGCTCATTGCAGGGGGTCTCATTTTGTACGCCTAGGTCAAACACTCAGACGGACGCTTAGGCCTATGCCATTCTCAGGCAGCTGCGAGGTTGTCGACTCCAGAGACCGTCTAACTTGGAATGCCCAACTTTGGGGGTCCATGCCGGGGGGGGCACATTTCAGGGGTGTGGGATTGATTTCGCAGGCCTAGGCCCAACCCATGGATGGATGCTTAGGCTAATACAACTCTTAACCATTTTCTTCCTTCAGGGAAACGAGAGGGAAAAGAAATAGCTGTTTCATTCCATAATGCAGACGAAGATCGACATTGAACATGATGGGACTGAGTTCGCAGGCCTATAGGTAACCCTTGGAGAGATGGAGAGGCCCACACTAATTTTGCCCGACCCATTCGCATGGAAGAACTTCACGGCATATCTAACCGAGAATTCTTCTGCCTTAGCCTGACACGTTAGCCCCTTCGTCCTATGCGGTTGGGTCACAGGTGAAGGAAGGAGACGAGTTCACGCGTACCGATACCCTTGCAAATGCAAATGGTTCTATTTATTTTTTTTTCTGACAGGGAAACTGTGGATGTTCCATCGACGTATCGATATAAGGTATCTACGTCTAGTCCACTTTCGGTCGCTTAGGCCAATGCTATGCACACTTCAACGAAACGTGAAGTATATCTACGGGCTGCATTTACGGAATGGAGTGTTTTTTCGCAGACAACTGTATGGAAACATTAGAAGAGTTTGGAAAAGGGACTCCCATAGAGTCCTTGATATGAAGATAATGAAAGAACTCCCCATGCAATGAACACAGTTATAAAGAATTGTTGCGTTAAAAGTCTCAAGCGGCTTATATGATTAATATGACTGCTATTAATCCTACTTTTTCGGAGATTGATATGCAATCGTGTGTGTGTCGACCATAGGCAGGAATTGAATACACCAATGGAACATCAAACGACACACTTAGAATTGTTACATGGTGACCCTCATGCTACAATTGGCACGACGTCACTAAGAACATGTTCTACTAGCGAGTTTGCCCCTCGGGCAAACAAACTCCCTATGGTCGCGACTTCAGCGCTCTATCACCTTGGATAGTGATTAATTATTTTATTCTTTGCGAAATGGGAAAAAGTATTTAAAGTGTGTCCTCAATTAAAGAAGTGACACATGGGAACGAAAGTCTTGATTTTTATCAAAATCATTACTCCTATTATATCTATTGTGCCTAACTTGAAATCTTTTCACGTCTCCCTTTTTGTACCGGTGGAGAATACATTTTGAAATACTTCCCTCCTATAATCTACGCTTATGGGACATATTTCAAAAGTAGGATTTTTTCTGTGCTCAGCCATCAAATAGGTACTTCTGCGGGAAGTTTAAATGTTATGTCTCTGTTTCGCTGGATCAAAAAAATTCAGGAAAATGGGACTTAAAAAAAAGTGCCATGATGGGTTTTAACTAAATTTTTTTTTCTTCTGAAATGTAGACTCGGGGAACTCCATGCCACCCAGTTTCAGCGATATACGTTTCCCTTTTTGCTGGCGATAAAAAATATATTTAGAAAAGCAACCCACCCAAAAATTTTACTTTCAGGAGACGCACAACAAAATTCGACATTTTGCTTAAATCTACATCACGTCCGTTATGCGTACGCCAGCTGCTACTATTTTCTTACTAGTATTTCTGTCCGATTCCCTGGGATATGAAAAATGCTTTGAAAACGTAACGTCCCCAAGAAATATCCCCCTCCCCAAAAAAAAACAATATTTTGGAAATTTGACATTTGTCCTGAGCTCAGTGCTTCAGCAATCACGTCCTTGGCAAGTTTCAGTTTTGCATGTGTCTCCTTTTGATTGAAGCAAAGAGAAATACTTGAAAATATGTTCTCCAAAAAGGTGTGTCCCTATGGCATGTATCACCAAAGTAGAAATTTTTCTTTACTTAGCTCTACATCACCTTCTTCTTTCCCAAGTTTAACATTTCTAGAGCCCTTTGTTTTGCTGGATCGGAAATTCGAGAAAATACGCCTTTTGCAATATATGTGCCTTGAGGCGTTTTAACCAAAAATTTATTTTTTTTTAAATACCGAAATCAATCCCCAGAGAACATGCCTCCAAAGCTTCAACCTTATACGTTTGCTCTTTTCGCTGGTGAAAAAGCATGTTTGGAAAAGCCGACGCATCCAAAAGCTATGCCCGGAGTGGATGCACCATGGANGGCTGAATACTCCCTCAACTCAATGTTCACTTATATAACTCATTCATGTCACTTATACGTGCGCCAAGTTTCAACTTTCCATTTCCATTTTCCCACATTTTTAAGTCCTTGTCTCAATACGCCACATTCATGCAAAGTTTCAGCTTTCCATGTTCATCAGTTTAAATGAGGTAAAAACTTTATTTGAAAACATTTCCCTTTGAAATTTGTGCCCCCGGGGCATTTACTTCCAAAGTCTGAAATTTTCTGCCCTCAGCATCTCAATAGGTAGTTATGTACCAAGTTTCATCTTTTCACACTAGTTAAATACACCAGGACAAAAAAAATACTTGAAACACGTCGGCCCCTAAAAATATGCCCCCACATGGCATGGTTCTAAAATTTTACATTTTTCCTCAAATGATCGTCTTGGTAGGCATGTCAATGCCAGGTTTCATCTTTCCATGTCTCTCCGTTTTACCGAAGCAAAAATATAGTTACGGAGCAGGAATAAGTATCGCGACTTGGTAGGGATTAGAGGCCGAGAGAGTGCCAAGGAACGGCCGGGAATTGAACCCAGGCCTTCCGATTGTTGGTCAGGTGTGCTACCACTACACCCCCGAGCCCGGGACATCCATTCCGGACTCTCGATGCCATCCTAATCCGTCACAATGAATATATTTAAAATCTTCTCCCTCCAAAACCTGTACCCCCAGGGCGTGTACCTCCAAAGTTGTATTTTTTCTGAACTCTGCTTCCCAAAAGGTACATGTGCACCAAGTTTCAGATTTCTGACCTTTCTAGAACATGGTTAGAATTAGCGTCAGTCAGTGAGACAGTCAGTCAGTCATGATCGTTTATATATATTAGACTAGAGTTTGTTTGCCCTTCGGGCAAACAAACTCGCTATGGTCGCGTCATCGGCGCTCCATCATCTTGGATATTACTCAATTTTTTCCGAAATGGGAAACACGTAAAGAACGTCCCCATTGAAATACGTGACATATGGGGACGAAAGTAATGATTTTGATTAAAATTAAAAGTCCCATTTTCCTGAATATTTTCTTGATCCAACGAAACAGAGACATAACTTTTAAACTTCCCTCAAAAGTTTGATGTTTGATTGACCTGTTTGATGGCTGAGTACAGGAAAAATCCTACTTTTGAAATGTGTCTCCTTAGCGTAGATTATAGGAGGGAAGTATTTCAAAATGTATTCTCCACCCTTACAAAAAGGGACACAAGAAATATTTCAAGTTATGCACACTAGATATCATAGAAGTAATGATTTTGAATAAAATGAAGACTTTCCTCCCCATGTGTCACGTACTTAAATGGGGACGTACTTCAAATACGTGTTTCCCATTTCGCAAAAAATGAAAGAATTAATCACTATCCAAGGTAGTGGAGCGCCGAAGGCGCGACTATAGCGGGAAACAAACTCTCTAGTATATAATAAAAGAAGAATTTTTTATTTACTCAGCTATCCATTAGGTACTTCTTTGTCAAGTTTAAACTTTCATTCGCCCTCTGTTTTGCTGGATCAGGAAATTCGGGAAAATACACCTTTTGCAAAATATGTCCCCTGAGCCGTTTTAACAGAAAAATTCCTTTTAAAATTTTTTTTTTACCGAAATCAATCCTCAGAGAACTACATGCCCACAAAGTCTCAATCTTATACGTTTGCCCTTTTTGCTGGTAAAAAACACGTTTGGAAAAACCGACCAACCGAAAAGCTATGCCTGGAGGGGATGCACCATGAAAGTTGAATGCTCCCTCAGATATATAATATTATGTCACTTATACGTTTGCCACCTTTCCATTTTTGTCCAATTCGTCATGACAATTTTTTTTTTCAAAACATCGCCCCTCGAAAAAATTCCCCCATGGGATGTATCAAGACTTAACATTTTTATTTAACTCCTTGTCTCAGTAGTCACATTCATGCAAAGTTTCAGCTTTCCGTGTTTATCAGTTTAACTGATGCAAAAAAAATTAGTTGAAAGCATCTCCCTTTGAAATTAGTGCCCCTGGGGCATTTACTTCCAAAGTTTGCATTTTTCTGCAGCATCCCAATAGATAGTTATGTACCAAGTTGCATCTTTCCACACTAGCTCAATACACCAGGACAAAAAAAAATACTTGAAAACGTCGGCCTCCAGAAAAAATCCCCCAGGGCATGGATCTAAAATTTTGCTTTTTTCCTGAAGTCATCGTCTCGGTAAGCACGTCCCTGCCAGGTTGCAGCTTTCCCTTTTACTCAAGCAAAAATATTATTATGGAGGGGGAATGAGTAACGGGGCATGGAAGGCAAAAGAAGCCACAAGAAAGCCAAGAAATGGTCGGGAACTGAACTTGGACCTCTCGATTGCTGGTCAGATTTGCTACCACTACACCACCGAACCCAGGAGATTCAGTTGACTTTCTAAATGCCATCCTCATCCGTCACAATGTATATTTAAGAAAAATTTTTCCCAAAAAATTTCTACCCCTAGGGCATATACTTCCAAAGTCGGATTTTTTCTGAACTCTGCATCCCAACAGGTATATGTGTACCAAGTATCAGATTTCTAACTTCTCTAGAACATGGATAGAATTAGCGTCAGTGACTCAGTCACGATCTTCCATATATACATTAGAATATTATTATATTAGTATATTAATTAGTTTATTAGTATAAGAATTAGTATATTAGAAGACACCTATATTTTAAGGTGCGAGAATTGAACCCATGATCGAAAGAGTTTGACCGTAAGAGTAGAGGTGAGCATCGAAAACGGATGCCTTAGATCGCTAAGCGTCGAAGGCGCGTCCATAGCGATTTGTTTGCACGAAGGGCAAACAAACTCTCTAGTCATAAAATGAACGTAATCCTTTAATTTTATTTGTGGCCGTTAGAAATTCGTAGTCACGTACTTTGTCGTTTCTATTGAGCTCTAGCTTTTAATTTTGTTCCTAAGTTCAACTTTTACTCGAAATTTTCGAAACTTTTGTTTCATGGCTTCTGTTTTCAGATTGCCAGATGGGATTTGCGAAATTTGCAGACACCTTCACATATATTTAAAGGGGAAAACAGTTCAGATTAACGGGGCGAAGAGAATTATACGTTGCAGAGGCCTTATAGAAGCACTATTTTATGATACGAACAGGATGTCATGTTGAAGTGCCTATAATAAGTTCCATTCACGAAGTGGTTTGCCATTGAAGTACACAGATATTCCTGGGGATTTATGAGAAACAACAAATTTCTTACTCCTGCTATCACAAAATGGGATGTTGCAGTATTCCCATTGGATAGGAGAGTCAGAAACGTAGCACCAAGGCCTCATTTTCATAGTCGGGTTCCGGCAGTAGTTCTTGTGATACCGTGGGTCAGCGTACAAAAAATGCTTGCAAGACATTGAAGGAGGATGTTCGATGCGGTTTATCATCCTATCCAAGTTTAGAGTAGGGTTCCACATGAGGCAGTTTTTTCCTTGTTCTGTCTTGTTGATGGACCCTACGTATTCCGTACCCATCTCCGTTAGACGGCATTGTGGATAAACGCGTCTCCCTTCATCTGCAGATACAATGGCAACATTCATTTGGTTCCCTTTAAATATCCATACAGTCAAGCGTTTGCAGTCTCTTCCTCTGCATGCATACAGCTCATTCCATGGTCTGATTCGACAAATAAGGTGTCCTTTAAAAGGGAAGACTCGGGTGATTTCAAATTCGTAATCAAAACAGAGATTCAAATATATTTTGACCTTTTAGCACATTTGAGTGGCCTTTGACCTTGAAGATGACCTTGTGGAACCAAAGCCAGACAGAAGCCACTTTTATAGTCGTAGCACATATATCTTAACTAGAGCATGGCAAAGTTTCATAGATGCAATATTTTTTGTTCTCCTGCAAATAATTTTTAAGCTGGACAAGTTTTGCCCAAAAGGCCCCCAGGTTCTCCTGGGGTATTCAAGGAAAACATATTCTTGTAAGTTTTTCTTAGTAATAAGTGAAAAGCTCGTAATCGGTACCCATCAAACCTCTTCTACCAGGATGTTCGTACGAAGTTAGTAATTGGTATTCATGAAAAAAATATTTTTGTAAGATACTTATATTTCGCACACAGTTCGTAAGATTATATTTGTATTATTTTGGTATTCTTGAAAGTGTAAAAGTTTGTAAGTTCATTTGTAAGTCAATGAATGGTCCCGTGGTATCTCTGGGCCATTCATGGCCGCATCAACGGTCGTATACTTCCTAGGAGATACAAATAATGAAAGGTACTGTGGCAATATGTGGATCTTTTTTGGTGCATCAATTGAAGTTTATTCACATTTGGGGGTTCACCGGATAATACGCCTCGGAGGTCATGAGGTCATTGACACTTCAATAAATTATTCGCCTCATTGAGGACAGGGATGGAACACCTGGGGCAGCTAAAGAGTGAGTCCCTGATACCAAAACAAAATTTCCGGATCAAACTGCCTACTCCAACAAGGCCCAGATCCACAGGCAGCAGTTGCTCATTGACCAGTGGACTGTGATAGCTTACGTAATTTTGGTTCTCATCGAAATTTCTCGACGTCCTCTTCAAAGAAAGTCTTTCAAGATGGACACGAGCGCTTTATTACTTCGGTAGTGGAGCATTTCAGAGATCTTTGGCCGCGCTTTGTGGATTCAATCCCGACAGCATCTCCAGGGCGATGGGATGTAGTTGAAACATTAATAGATGTTTATTTGAGAAGGTGGGTGACATTTCCGTTATGTGAAAGCGTCGTCAAGACACAAGCTACAATTTTCATTACTGGCTTCTGTATTGAGATTTCTTCAAGAGTGAAATTTGGTCACACTTTCCTCCGCTCTCTAAGATAACCAATTTCATACTGGGTCCAGAATTTATTATTTTTTCCATTTCGGAGGTCGTGGGCTACTTTGTCTGACGATAAGACTTCTGTGTCACTGAACTGTGTCACTGGAGGGGCTTCGAGTGATGGAACATGTAGAATACATGGTGGAGACTGACCGCATTGCCCTCATTACAGTAAAGGAATCCACTGAAGATTTCATTAATACCCTCTCAGCAAAGATTGCTGGGCTAATATGCCATCACTACATCTCTAAGGCACAGAGTACTTGAAGTCACTGAAATGCTTCTTGCTAATTGTATTGTCATCCGTGACTTTGCTGAGAACTTCATAGTGCAGGATGAGATCCAGAGCTACCACTGGGTAATCCTACAGGTCACTCTTCACTCTTTTTTGACAACATCATGACAAGGATGGGAATTTGAGACACACCAGCATGTGTGAGATCAGTGATTCGCTGAAGCACTCTACTACTGCAGTACATGTGCTCCAAAACACATTATACCCCTCTTGAAGAGCAAGGTTTCAAATGAAGAGAAATTACATTAATTTTCAGATGAATGTGCTAGCCAATACAAGAACATATAGAACTTCATGAATCTGTACTATTACAAAAAGGACGTTGGACTTTAGGGGGAATGTAATTTTTTTGCCACTCCCATGAAAAAATTGCTTGCGATGAGATAGGGGGCACAGTGAAACGACTCACAACAAAAGCCAGCTTAAAACGTCCCGTGGAAGAACAGATCGTAATACCAGTGAACATGTTTGCGTTCTGTGAGAAAGAAATCCCTGGAATGAAGTTCCTACAGTATACTTTGAATCCAGTGAGATTGAAGCTTCTGGCCAAGCATTGGCCGCAAGGTTGCCAGAGCTAAAACAGTGAAGGGGACCCAGATGTTTCATCGAATTGTTTCAGAAAGTACCTCCAAGGTTAAAGCGAATGACTACAGCCAGTCAACACAACCAACATTGATTATAGTATGCCATAGGAATGAAGAAGATACAGAGGAAGGAACCTGTCCTACCATCTCAAAAATGGCATCAGTACCTGGATTTGTTGCCTGCACTTATGACGACCAGTGGTGGATTGCCCTGGATGAGGAGAAATCAGGCGAAACCTTCCACGTAATATTCATGCATCTAGTGGCCAAGCCAAACAAACATTCTGGCTGGAAAAGGAAGACCGATGCTGCGTTCCAGAAAAGGACATTTTGTATAGAATTGATACTTCACGCCTTTTGACCTCTTCTAGTAGCTTTAAAGCGAAAAAGCAAGACAAAATCAAGTCCGAATTCAAGAAGTGCCAGAATGAAGATAATTGGTGCAAGGCATGATGAAAAAAAAACCTGATCCATGACTGAACAGGAAATATTTTAAGCCTTCGTCACAGATAAGAGTTCAGTGTCCGAAGACCTGGGAATGCTGTACTGTATTCTGACTGTCATTGTAAGATTAAGACACGTAAGCAGAAATAGGGGGGAAATTCGAAGCACAGCAAACTTTAAAATGTAATTTTAGTACAATAAGCAAAACTGCCGCTACAAAACTTTTGCCACCAAATCAACTGAGTGTACTTAAGCAGCACTAAGGACTTAGCAATATTCTAAGCTACCGCACACAAAATCAAAATAGAAAAAGCCATGCTTAATCATTTTTACCCCAAGATCAGTGTTTCCGGTGGCGTATGGACAGGACTTGAATAGCTTCAAAATTATTTGCAGGAGAACAAAAAAATTACATCAATGAAACTTTGCCATGCTCTAGTTAAGATATATGTGCTTTGTAAAAGTGGCTCCCGTCTGGTTTCTGTTCGACAAGGTCATCTTCAAGGTCAAAAGTCGCTCATATGTGCTAAAAGGTCAACATATGTTTGAATATCAGTTTTGATCACGTATTTGGAATCCCACGAGTCTCCCGTTTTAAAGGACACCTTGTTTGTCGAAATCAGACCATAACTTAAGATTTCCCCCCCATATTTCCAAGGGAATTTATAATATCCGTCCTTAAAATTTCATACGCTCATAACTTTTCAACTATTAGCCAGAGAGGGGAAAAACTGACCTGTAATTTCCTTTCATTAAAAGTATCCCACACAACCATTTTCATCAATTTCTGAGAGGGCACCCCGTATTCGATTGGGTGATTTGACGTGGAATGAACCATACATAGTTCATGTCAGTTACCAAAAGTTGACTGGGTTTTTAAGCAAAATATTCTTAGAATGTGGACGCATATTTTCATTCTAGGGCACGAAGAGAGATCAAGGAGAACAGTTCAGTTGAAAGCATTACCCAGGTACCCTTTAAACCATAAGAATGAATGAAAACTATAGAAGCCATGCATACACTCACAGTTGCTTGGGTATTCCAGCAGGAGCTCAAAGCAAAAGGGGATGTCACATTCCTCCATTTGGGGATCGTTGCCATGTGTGGTAGTCCAACACCATGGTGAGGGGACAGCTCCATTTGGATTGCGGCAAAAATTGTGTCTACTGTCTAGGGAATCCGAGAAGGCCGGTAGAACATTGTCATATTGGTTGTCACTTGAAACTCGGCTCAGCCATGGTAGGCACGGGTTCCTAGACCTGGACACGTTCTTTTTCCCCAGATATTCTCCGCCGTAATGCGTCAGCTTGCACTCCATTGGAACTGCCAAAATCGTTGAACAGGGGTGTTGTGACGTAGTAAGAGTTCTTTAAGGTCAATCTGATATCAACATTTTTTAATGCTCGTAAATTATTAAACGAAGCTGATGTGAGCCTCGCATGGGTTGCTTATTTTAAATTTGCAAGGAAAATAGAGTAAGATCGCGGGAGGAGCGACTTCGATGGTTGGGTATCAAAATGGTGAGTTGGAAATCTGCAGGAAAAATAATGGTGAAAAGTCAAGTTTTTAGAAATATATGATCCTACATAAATTACGCACCTATTATGCAGCTTAATATGGCTGGCATGACATACAAGGTTTGTATACAATTTACTCCCACTTTCAGAGCTATAATAAGCAACCTATGCATAGTAAAGCTGTTCAACTTGGTGGGAACATTAATGCGACTATGGGAAGGAGGGGTATGTGGTCATCGGATATGGCCACCTCCATTTGCTTAAATTCTGCATTTGCTCAAGTGACCTCCTTTTATGCCTACGATTGCTTGTATCCGAGATATGCGGTATTAGACAGCTGATCGAAGCTGTACAACTTCTAATATTGCCTCATGATGGCGGATGGCATGTTTGAGGTCGATTAAGGTGGTATGTGCTGCACTATGCGCTACATACTTTAAACATCACCGAAGCTAAAAGTCTACTGGGCACGTCGGGTTACAAGACCATGCCTACATGACTATTAGTTGGGTTGGAAGGACAATGTTCAGTCACTTCCTGGACAGTCTGTCTAGCCACCGGCTCCCATATCAGATGCCATTGTTATTGCCACGCAACAAGCTCTGCTTGGGCATGCAGATCGCCTAAGTGAGGCACTCGTACTCTAATAACAACAATGCCGGTGATATGCTACACTCTTTGCGCCGTGGATTTTGTATCTATAAACGCCAACGTGGTTCTTCGTTTGCATGTTATAACTGCCTGAACATGAGAAGAAACTTCATATGGAAGAGTTCATTTTTCTGGAAATCATGAGAATGTTGATTTCACGGAAAACTGTAAAAAATAAAAGAAAATTTTCAGCTCTGATTGAAGATGATATCTATGTAGTTGACCATGTACTCCTGGAGCCTGGAAGTCTGTACAGAATAGTGAAATATTATTTTGAGAGGCACTCATTTTGTAAGTGACTGCGCAGAGAACTTTCAGAAAAGAATTTCCAACATCTTGGGATCTTTGGCTGATAAGAGGCACTCAACAGCACACCATCATTTACAAACTAACCCATATATGATTGGTGTTCTAGGTAGATGTAAGACAGAGTGCAAAGATGCATTCCATGAACTATGACATGTCTTCGTCCTCTATTATAATATACGCAGCTTATTCATTTGCAAGCCACCTGCTAAAATACTACTTGGGTGTAGCAGGGGCGCAGACAGGAATTATTTACCGGGGGTGTCTTGTGAGGCTCTTGCATTGGGCATAATGCGAATTCTTGGTTGTTTTTTAAAATACCTGGTTATGAGCTAGGTCTTCCAATGCCTCATAGATAATGATCAACGCCCAAGGTAAGCCTGACGGCATTATTGCAATTTTATAATTCAGAGAATATGACACATGCAATAACTTCAACGGTAGATTCCCACCGTAATAGTAGCATAGGAGAAATAGAGCGGGTATTTGCAACACTCGGCTCGCTTTGAATTATGATCATTATTTCCTAATCAAATGAGAAAGCCTCAGAGGATGACGTGCAGAAAATGCCGCAATACAAAGGAATTTGACAGATGTATTAAATTAAATTTCTGGTCGTCATACTCTCATTTGCATACAAATCTCCAACATGTATAGTAGCATGCCCATCAGCTCATTATTCACAGAATTAACAATACCGCTCGTATTTCAAATTCAGTCGTCCGCGTACATTTTCTTCAATTTGTCCTGTCGGCGACATGACATTCACTTCACTCAGATATTTCGAAATCGAGCGAACCCACCGTGAGTCTTTCGCATATTAACATAGTCATCTTGGGTTAAGAAGAACTTGGTCTGATGATGATCTCGCGAAAACGTTTATTTATTGACATTGAAGGTTAACGTGTTTGGAATTAGGCACTCTTCGAACTAAGATGGTTTTACTTGGCTTCATTTCTTCGAAAGCTCAAGTTTTATGGAGTACAAACCAGCCATGACATGATGCAATTCAAAATGTATGTTTGCCAAGACGTCGAAGATAATAAATATGTCATGATTAAGCACCTGAAACTAATAAACGTACCAAGTTCGTCGCAGATAGGTATGTCACAGTATTCCCATTCAATGGAAGGATTCTTGGAGACGAAACACCACGGTCTCTCTCCCGATCCTGGGTTTCGACAGTAATTCAGAGCATCAAGAAATTCCTTATTAATAAAAAATTGAAAGAAAGGAATTAATTTTATGGGATTCGCTGAGAGTGGGAAGTGCTTCGCCATCACGCTTGGGAATCATTCCATGCCTCGGAATTCACCCCATCTCATTCACGGCTTCCCTGTCTCGCTTGTCTTAACATTGCCCATGTACTCCTTGCCCATTTTCGTCATCCGACAATTTGGGTAAACCGCTCCAATTTTCTGAATTCCACCTGCAATAGAACAACATCCAGTCAACCTTCATATTCAAAGAGTGGTCTAAGTATGGGAGCGACGAAAGAAAATAGTCATCACAAAAAAAGCTCGACCCAGGAATAGCTAAGTTTGCCTAACTGAAATTTAGTAGACAAGCTCGCCCTACCGTACGAATGAAATGAGTTAAAATTTAAAGCCTGTCGGATGAATGTAATTCCGATAGCGGCATCGGGGCTCACATTTATCACCCCAAAACGGTTGCCTATATCGCGAGATGAGGCACAGCGGAGAAATCATGCAGAATGCTAAGTTGCTTTTCTATTCCCCTCAAACCATTTCACCATATTTGGGTGTTCAAATGGAAGACGATACAGATTTCAGACCTCTGGATAAAACTTCAAAAGGTTGTTAGGCTGCTTGATTCATGGCACGTAATCGGAATGATTACCATGCATCGACTTGAGGCATGCATTATCCTGATGCAGTAAATTGATACATCCAACATGATTACCGACCATAGATTATATATCCTAATAGTCGAAATTGCATCAAAATAAATTATTGTGGCAAATCCTCCCTGTTGGACACTCGCCAATGTCCTATGTCCAATCGCCGATTTCTGTCTTAAAACTGATTTCAAATTCACATGTATATTTCGAGAAGGCGCACATTGCCAAATGTAAAATTTAAAAAAAAATCATTTCCACACAAATGTGAATATTTTCAAAAAGGATAGATCAGGTTAGGTTAAATTTTTTTATCTGTTTCGATTGGGACTTCCAATAAATGCGTTCTTTATCGCCAGAAATTTAGAAAAAAAACCCATCATTTTGCAAGTCATAGGCGAACCTTAGCGGCGGACCTGGAAATCGAGCAAAAGTTTTAAACTCATGATTCATGATATGAAAATGTTAAGTGAGTCTTCTTCTGAAATGATTATTAGAAGCATCTATGATGTGTTACTTGAGACTCCCTAGGTCCATTTTGATTATTATGCTAAACGTATTCATTGTTCCACTGACTCGGTCCTCGTTTTGGAAGAGAACAGAAAGGGACATCGCAGTACTGCCATTCATGTTCCAAGGTGCCGTAGTAGCACCAAGGTCCTGCAGGACGACCCCCAGGATTCCTGCAGTAATTATGTCCTTCTTGCACTTCATCTGAGAACGCAGGGATTCTCTGGCTCCACTTGCGATATTGGCTTGACAATGGCATTTTCAACCATGGCTTGCATTTGATCCCTAAAATGGTTCTGTTCTTGGTTCCCATATATTCTCCACCTTTCTGTGTCAGCTTGCACTCGAGTGGAACTACAAAGAAATGGAAATAAGTGTATTTTGCAGTGGAAGTTGTGTTACTGCATCCAAAGGTATGCTACCTCTTAGTAACACGTCTTAAAAAGGCTGTTTTAAGAAAAATGATAAATTCAATTTTTGTTTTTTAATAATATTTTTTTTTACTACTCTCTGATATTTCTAATGAAATTCTATTTTTTTATTATCTTAAGATGAATTCTGAGTAGAACATGCCTCAATAAAATATTGAAAAGTTTTATAGATATATCATGATGTAACCATCAAGCAGGTCTAGAAATTCCTCCAGTCTGGAATTCCAAAATATGATTTTACTCCCAGCTCTCGCCGAACCATACACAATTTGGGGAGCTACCAAATTGCCAAAATTGAAGGTAAAGGCCATGTTACCGAGCATTCAGATGGAAATGGAAGAGCAGTGACTGGAACAACCCTCATAATCAAATCTAGAGTCAAGCGATTAATTGCCAGCATGAGGATCCAATGCTACTAGTTTCGTGATGTATAAAATCACATGATGTATATGTGTAATGTCCTATTTTAAAGACTAAGTTAACTGAAACCCGGTTTTGGTAATGAAAGGTTTGAGACCCATCCACATACATAACGAACTCCAGATGTCTAAATGACCGAATTTTTTCCCCCTAGTTTCTCAACCGATACTCATCATTCATAGGTAATTCGTTTGTAATTTTTTCGCAAGATATGCCAAATTGATTTTACTTTTTTTGAGTTGACCTTTGCCCTGACCAGAATAACTTTGAAATTAATTTTGGATTCAAATTACTGTGTGATGCATCGCTGAAAAGCCTTTGATCTCCTCTGTTGAAATTCGTTTTTATGTTGAAAGAATCTCGAATTTTGATCCTGCTGTGGTCAATCTGAGTTGAGAATTTACTGACGCCATATCTGTGGAGTCCAGGTAACTGCCTCGAGACCTTTGATCTCCTCTGTTGAAATTCGTTTTTATGTTGAAAGAATCTCGAATTTTGATCCTGCTGTGGTCAATCTGAGTTGAGAATTTACTGACGCCATATCTGTGGAGTCTAGGTAACTGCCTCGAGACTACCGTATGGTGCCCATTACTTCAGGTGGAATCTTACATTTATTCTCATTTTCACTGAGAAGTATTTGTCGTTCTCATCACCCGCGGATATTTATCTATCGGCTATGGGAAGTAGGACACACTCTTACCAGATTTGTTTAAGGTTTAGCGTAGCCTTATTTATTTAACAACTTTTCATATCTAGTATTCATTAATTTAGTTATCGAAGTCAAAACAGCTGCCGAAATTCCTCATTTTTTACGAATATCATTCCATCACTTGCTTAATATTTAAAACGAACAAATCCTTTAAAAAAAGCAGAATAAATTCTGAATGTGGTTTTCAAGAGCTCTTTTATCAAAACGGCTGCCAAAATTCCTCATTTTTTACGAATATCATTCCATCACTTGCTTAATATTTAAAACGAACAAATCCTTTTAAAAAAGCAGAATAAATTCTGAATGTGGTTTTCAAGAGCTCTTTTGATTGTCATTTATTCATTCATTTCACGGGAGCTCATGGAAATCGTATACAAGAGAGGACCGACCCAAAAATTGATTTGACAGGAAGAGGATTTCGACATGGTTTTGATGAGAATGATCAGCGTTCAAGTGTCCCTTCCTCTCCACTACCAGTAGAAGCTCTTCTCTATTCTCAAAGTCCCACTTCCTGCAGCTAGTATTGTATTGGCCCGACGAATCAATGAAAATTGGAGTTGGAAACGTACTCATATTGGCACTCTGAATGCTTCGCAATAATATCTCAAGTGCAAGCAAAAGTTTTAATGTTAAAAACAGTTGGTCTGTTTTGCCATACCCTGTACATTTCCACAGCATTGATACCACCTGTTTCATTTGAACATGTGGAATAATTATTTGGGGTTTGAGGACAATTTAAGGAAATGGTATGGAAAGCGATTTCGCCGACGAAGAGAATAAAGATTTCCAGGAGTCTTTCTTGATTCCATTTGATTATCGATCAAGCTTAGCACCTTATGAGATTCCGTCGAGAAGTAAAATATCAAAAGAGGACCGCATGGAGTGTATATATGTCGAAAAAGAAAATATGCTGAAGACAACAGGTCGAAATTAAAACGCTCGAAGGAACCTTCATCTCTACTGAGGCTAAGAAAATTTCCGATCATTTATCTCCTAGCTGGAGTGTCAGAGCTCATCAACTAATGAGATCTTTAATAGGGTTTCAGTCCATGAATGCGATAAAAAAAATGCAAAAACTCGATTAAGCAAAGTGATTGAAGTTTAGTTTCAGTTGCGCATCATGACGGGGAATAGTGCATTGACGATTCTTGGATGAGTCATATACTTCCCTTTCTAATTTTCCAGATAAATCAAGGCCGGGGCGTTCTCCGATACTTGACCGTAGACCAAGAGACAAAATGCACAGACTGAAATGACAGCGAGTGCGTCTTTCTGTAGTGGTTTTCTCCCTTGCGAATTTTCGTTTTGTTAGCGTGCGGCTGACCTCAGAGGGGTTAGAATCATCTTACCTTGATCGTCGCAAAGGGGGATGTCACAGAATTCCCACTCGATTTTAGAGTCGGAGATGAAACACCAGGGTCTTTCCTTCAAAGTGGGATTCCTGCAATAATTTTCATGGGAGCCCGAGTCCTCATTGAAGAAATGCTCCTCGTAAAGAAGCGTGGCCACGAAGTCGTTCGGTTTCCCGTAGGGCTTGGAATACAGGGTCTTTCCTTCAAAGTGGGATTCCTGCAATAGTTTTCATGGGAGCCCGGGTCCTCATTGAAGAAATGCTCCTCGTAAAGAAGCGTGGCCACGAAGTCGTTCGGTTTCCCGTAGGGCTTGGAATCCCATCTGAGGCATTCCTTCCCCGTCACAGTCTCGTTTCGTTTTCCCACGTACTCCTTTCCTCTCTCCGTTTTCCGGCACTCTGGATAAACTGACAAGAATCTAACAAGTTAATTTTTGGTCTTTTTGTTTCTGTATTTTTTGTCATCCCATAATTCGAATTCATGATCTGAATATTAGGCATGTTAATGCGTCTTGTTGAACTCGCCTCGTGATAATTGGCAATCCATATTATATAAATCAATGAAAAGTTTTTGAAAAACAAATGTCAAGCCTATTCTTATAAAACATTGTTCTTCATAAGCCTGTGGACATATTTTAAGCAATTTAACGCTGATTATTCCCATTGCGTGCATTATGTCATGAACTCATAAAATTGTCATATGTGGAAAATAAGTTAGTCAATCAGCTGTCATTAACTGGGAAAAAGTGTTCCGTAGGCTGAAGTCCGGACAATTCCTCTGTAAAATCTCTTGACCCATATCATATTCTCTCGATTGAGGCGGAATGTGAAGTAAGCCTCCGAGGCATCAGCCTCCGTCCTGCGTCAACGCGGCCTTTCCTTGGGCAGAGCTGATCCATCGGATCTTCATGTATCACGTGTAATTATACCTGACATAGCATTTAGCTCCATCTTAGGGGGGGTGGGTGAAAACCTTACGGAACACACTATGTGTGCACCTACTTCGAGCTCAGGTGCGGAATAGAGCATACATAAATGGGAGTTCTTTCCATTTGTCCACAAATGTAAACATTATTTAGACTGGGTAGACCAGTCTAAAAAAATTCTTCTTCTTATAACCTTCATGAAGAGTCTGGGCGAAAAAACAGCCAAATTGCTATTAGATAGCTTTTGGACATGATGAAGTTAATGTTGTGATGGAGTTTAGAGCTGGTTTAGATTTAGGTTAGGTTCAACAAAGGCGAGGATTAGGCATCACATCACTTATACAATCAACCCTTCATTCATTCTCAACCCCTACCATGAGACCCACTGTTTTAAGACGAAGGGTGAAATGAAGAAGGTTGAATTGGACGCCCTGCTTAAAGGTTTCAGAGATTTCATACCCGGTTTTGAACATTTCACATCGCCAGAGCGGAAGGACGTGCACCAATGATCAGGGATTGAGGAGCAGGTGGCCTGGTGCTCCGACTTTCCATCCGTGAATCCCTCATAGCAAGTGAAGACCACCTTTGCCCCAGTAGGTGCTGGGTATCCCCCGTCCCATTTCTGGTATGACACCTTCGCATTCTCAAGCATTGGGTACTCCGTCAAGCAGAACTCTGCGAATCAACTTATGTTCATGAAGCAAAGAACTTACTTTTGACGCTTAATGAGACGTCCTATTGTAGCGACTTTGAGTGTCGAAATCAACTTACCAAAGTCAGAGAGATAAATAGGAATTATTATTGTGAGATCTGGTGAGCCCTACAAATGGCGACATCTGGCATACCAGAAAGTGTCGACGTAAAATCTTAAAGGAGGTTCAAATACTGGAGAGGCATCAGTGCCAAAATATTTTGCAGTGTCAAGCCATATTTATGGAAAAGACTCCACAGTATCAGAAAATTCACATCTGGATGGACTTCCATTTCAGAGCTCAGGCACATCCCTTCTTAGCGCTCAATAAATTTTGAGAAGATGCCTTGTCCCAGGAATGATACTCGAATTCATCCATGGGGTGCCCGGCGGATGTTCAAGGTGATTTTAGAATATCATCGATGCCAGCTATTTGGGGTGTATGTTTCATTCTGACGCATCTGCCTGGTGTATTGATTAGGATGAGGCATCATTTTCACTTATTTAACCTTAATCAGGATGTGCAAAGCTCCCCAACCTATTTAATTTGTTTGAGGGAAGCATCGAATAGAAATGAAGCATATGACGGAAGAGGATGACACTGGTTGCAGCATGATGTACCCATCTTCTATTACTTTAATTCGAAGAGGACAAAAGTTGCGGTGGTGGTGGTGGCTGCGGCTGTCACCCCCAAAGGGCAGCCCTATCATGCAATGCCATTCTGGATCATAGGCCAGGCCATCCACGGCCTAAAGTGCCAGGCCTACAAGGCTACGCCTTTCCAAGTTATCTTCTTATATTTTAATTCGAAGAGCCCGAGAGTTGTAGTGGTTGTCACCCCAGCGCGCGGGGCCTACGAGACTATGTCACTTTAGGCCAAAGGCTAGGCCATCCAACGCACTTAGCTCCCGGTCCATCGAGCTATATCAGTCCGAGTCATAGGCTTCATACTTAGCTGTGTCAATCAAAGGATGGTAATAACTGAAAGCGTGTCACGTTTTCAATGATCGACAGCAAGTTTTCCATTTGAATACATTCTTTGCTCAAGTCTTTTTTTCTGTATTTATTTTTTTTTCAGTTATGTCAGGCGTGGCGGTTCGGGAAATCGTTTCCATGCAATAGTTTTCTGTTTGAGTTTCATGTCATGGCCGATTTATTTGAGTTCTCATGATTGTTGAAGTCAAAATAATAGTCTAAAATGTCTCTGCTTCATATGTCGCGCAAACGAGGTGCACCTCCCATCAACATGGTGGCGATTTTGCGAGGTGAGGTTGAACGTGAAAAAAAAATGTTGAAAGAGGTACCACAGGACGGCGATGAGGCAGTCGCTGCAGATAATAGGCGATTGGTGCTGGCGCGGAAACAACGTTTGCCTCAGCAGTTGCGGTGCGAAGTGCCTGAATCGGTGCTTTAGGAGGTGCTAGTCATGATGGCTAGAATGACTGATGAACAGTACCCAGTTGCACGTAGGGAGCGTATGGCTGAACAGCAAGAGGCAGCGAATGCTAAGCTCAGGAATAGGAGAGCCATGCAGCCTGATGGGCTACTTGATGCAAGGAAAGCAGCACTCAGGTGTCGAAAGCCGGTGGGCGCCCGGGAATTGATCCCGGACCTCTTGCTTGCCAGTCAGGTGTGCTACCATTACACCACGGAACTCGGGACATTATGTCAGGCCTCTCCATGTCATCTCAAATCACTACAGTCGTTTGCGCAGCGAGCACTGTCAGGCTGGACGTTTTGCTGTAGGGAGGGGACATTTATTTCACATTGCTGCCACAACGGAAAAGTGCTTCTGCTGCAACTCACACTTAATGCTCACACTCTTGTTCCCTGGTGCTAATGTGGAGGGGAGGCATTTTCTGGAATTATTCATTAGTATTCTGCTGCACATGCGCTAAATTCCCTCTGTGCTGAAGTCGAACAAATTCTTGGAAATGGCCCGTACTGTGTCAGAATAAGTGGCACCTGTACCAAACGCTAACGCTAATAGTCCATCGGCTAATCGGTGATGCAAGAGCGTTGAATGTGCTAGGAAGATGAAATCATCAATGACGTCTTGAGTCTCATGAAAACTTACTAAATCGAGGCGTTCACAATGGCGATTGTGGAAATCAGCTCGAATATCATGATGATGGTGTTTGGGAGCAGAATCTCCCTGTGTACTGTAAGCTATGTGTGTCTAAATGTAATGAAGCGGTTCACTTCCGAATGGGTAATGCAATGAACAGAGGATTGTCAAGAAGACGTTATGCTCACAACAGACGATTCGAATTTCCACATACTAGACGGCCAGCGTAGCGGCCGCAGGCCGTTAGTACTCCTATAATTAGCAGCCCTTTACTTGAGAGCATTTGTCAGAACATCACTGAGAATAATCATTCCAGGCCCTTCAACTTTTGTCGACTTAATAATAATTTATGATAAATTAAGAAAGTAAGGAGCTTATTCAATTCGAAATCAGCTGCCCTCTTCTTCCACATTCCACGTTCCCATGTGCTTCTTTAGTCGTTTCAAACGTTTCTGTAGTGTTCTTCACCCTACAATCCAAAAATATAATCTTTTATTCTGTACGGACCTCAAATAAGACATTCTTTTCTTCAGCTAACCAATTCTTTCTGCCGTTTGATTTAATTAATTAATGGGCTCGATCTAATTGGACCAGGAGGTGATGAGGTGTAGGTCACAAATTCAAACTGAAATACTTTAACTTTCGATCAGCTATCTTATAAATATTAACATGAACAATGTATTTGCAATACATGACACATGGTGAATGATTAGGCTATAAATCAAGGCAACCGCAATGTCTGCCTAATCTATTCAGAAAATATCGCTCATTAGCCTAAAAGAAGGGAAAATAATGATGTTCCCCATGAGGGCGATTTTTCAAAAATGATTCATGAGTGCGTTTGTTTGCTCGATGGAAAAATAGTCACTGGTATTATGTGAGTAACCACATGAATATCGGGAAATTTTTGCAGTGACATCTAGGGGCAGGAAGCCGAAGCCATTAGTTTGTGTCTCGACGTGTAGACGACTATGGCAGACCCAAGACATTCCTTAGTTAATGACTTCTTCTTGTAATGGCTATGAGAGGATTACTTTCTGAAATGCCTTTCTTTTATTGCAACAGCCCAACCGCACACCAAAGAAATAAACTCCATTGCAGTGTCTTCTCTGTTAAGATAATTGCCCAGAAACGAACCACGCCCACCTTAACGTTCATGACCCAAATTATAAGTTGGTGGCCCGCACGAAATGGAGAGGAACGAAGCAAGATGCGTTAAGAATGCTTCTGAGCTACTGAGGCGGTCGTGATATTCTTTTTCTTTCGAAAAGGAGGAAGAGGGGGAAGAAAATTTGACAGGCAGAACATACACAATTTTCGTGCTACTTCGAGGTCAAATTTTAAATTGAAATGCATGATGAGTTCATGGCAATCCAATTGGCTGCTTCTTCATTCAATATTTTGAGCTCATTAATGGGCTTTTACTTTCATTTTCATAAACGTAGGGAGCGATAAAGAAATTGACTTGAATGTTCCACAAGAGGAGATACCACGGAAATACCTGTGGCAGATGTTGAAGAGCAACTGAAAAAACGGACGGAGATTTACTACAGTACTTCGACACTCCTGAATATTGAGGGGAAAATAACACCCCCTACTGTGGGGGTGTTATTTTCTATGTTATTTCCTACTCCTATGCGTCCCATAGGACATCTAGGAACCCAAGAAACAGCTGAGATTGGCGTGCTCACTCTGGACGTAAGCCTGATATCCATCGGAGGGGAGGAGATTGCTTCTTTCGTTCGAAATCAGTTGACAAGAGCCATTGGCACTTCGGTAGTTATAGGCGTTACACGGATTCGGTCGCTGCGTCACGCAGGAGATGCTGCACTCTGACCTACGCTTTGCTGGAAACACTTCGGTAGTTATAGGCGTTACACGGATTCGGTCGCTGCGTCACGCAGGAGATGCTGCACTCTGACCTACTCTTTGCTGGAACTTCCCGAGACACGTTCCCATACCTTTTCCCAGGGTGAGACGGATAATATGCCAAGAAGCCAAGTACTGTCTTTAGAAATAGGAGGTAGACGAGGAACAATCGTATCCTCCCACGTCGACCCATTTCGATGAACTAGGTTCTCACTTGGGCTTCCAATGTATAGCCCTATTCTCTTTAGAAAGGGTCAGGCGTTGCGTGATAGACTTGCACCAATGGGCAATAGTTTCGTGGTGAAGGGGGCAGCTTTCGCTCTTTTTTCCTCCAACCAAATCCCGAGCAGGTTGTTATTGATCCAAATCGTCTTCCGGAGCACGCGCGTTGTCGGGAGAAGCGCAATAAGAACTTGTCAAGTTTCGCTCTGAGAATTTTAAAGGGGATTGAGGTTTTGGACGCTTAACCGACTGAGATTCGAAACAAACCAAGGCAAGACCCTTGGAAATTTCTTCCTGCTCAGTTACCGAATACAAATCCCAGATCTTACATGATATGCCATATTTATTCACACCAAATCGAAATCGTTTATTTCCTGTACTAATAACATCTCAAGCAATAAATTGAACCTCAACAAGACACGGGTTCACAGTAAGATTTCATCAAATGTTTGATGCTTTTCCGCTTTTTTTCATGGAAAAAATTCCTCGACGATTCCAAACAACCTGGATTCTTCGAGTCTTTCAGTCGATCGGCCGTGGTTTCACTCCTCTCCCGCCCCGAACATTAACTGGTTGAGGTTGCTGGATATCGTTCATGGTCGCTTTCTTCAAGCAGACATCGCATACAGCAGTCCATTTAGTTACGGTCAGAGTAGTTTGGAGGTCGTTCGTATTCTTTCCTAATTTCTGCCTCATGGTCAACCAATTTTTTTAATCTCAAGCCATTTCTGGGCGGAAGAAGATTCATACAAAAGCAACCAAGGTTCGCCACTAAAAAGACACACAGACACAAATAATGTTTTATCTGTTGTTTTTTGGCGTACATAAATGGGAAAATTACAAGTGGTATGAATATACACCCTAGTTGCAAATGGCATTGAATTAACATTGATTCAACGTTGTTTCAACGTTTAGATGTTGAATCATCATGGAATCAGTGTTGTTTCTATGTTCTATGCTGCGAGGGTATGGGACATCCTGTACTTCTTGCTTCTCTTCAATGAATTAGGACATTTTCGGTCTCGTCAGCGGACATTTTATAGCAAATTTTGTTTAAAATAGGGG
>CAJPEV010004071.1:0-22678 GCA_905338385.1 Darwinula stevensoni
CTTATTAGGCCTGAATTTTGATGCCCAATAGAAGTTAGTCTCAACTTCAGAGATGTGAAGTTTGACTCGTAAGCGATGGAGAGGTTGATGCAAATAATAAAGGACAATAGGCACGTGGCGATCAAGAAAGATAGGAGTGTGCGAGACCTCTACAACCTGAGCGAAATTGTCGGAAGGTAAACCGAAGATCGTTTCGAGACTCATTTCGATTCCATTCGTTTTTTTTTTTTTGTTTAACACGCTTCCGTCGTCTAAACTGGGTTCATAACGCTTCCGTCGTCTAAAACTGGGTTCATAACGCTTCCGTCGCGTGCTTCCTTGGCTTGCAGTTTCGACCGTGAATTCTTTTCCCCCCCGCTTCTCACGATTCACAGGGTTTTTTTCACCGGGGTTTTATTTTTCACCGGGGTTTGCCTGCTCCTCCTGCCTGCCGCCTCGAATGTCCCTGTGCATTTTCTCTGCATTTTCCCTGCGTTTTCTTTCTTTCCAGAGGTTCCTCCTTCGTTCCCTCATAGAGACGTCGTCGTCCGACGCGGTCAGTGCGTCAAGGACTTCTACGGCCTGCAAAAAGAGATCGGCAGGTAGGTTCCTCCCGAGAGGAACGAAGCGATCGGCAATCGTTCGAGTAGGAAAACCCTGGTTTTTTTTTTTTTTTGTAGAGTACCGAGGGAGTCGTTCGTTAGTTTTGAGTCCCCGGAACCCGGAAATTTAGCGGCTGACGAAAATGCACACGTGGCCATTTCAGCTGGTGCATGAAGGGTGCATGCTGCATGGTTCTTGCTGCACGGTTCTTGCTGCACGGTTCTTGCTGCATGCGGTGAAAGAACACGAGTCACTAACACGGTTCCGTCATTTTTTCCGTCTCCTTCGATTCTCGAAGCGAATCGAGAGGAGGCGGGATCGTTTCGCGATCTGTCGGGAATCCCGCGAAGGATCCGCGGGCGGAAGCCCGGGTAGCACTCGACGTCGGGTCGACAATCGCTCCCTTCGAGGGTCGTTCGGAGTCGTTCGGGGTCGACCGTGCAAGGTTGGCCTTCATCCTCGAGTCGATGAGTGCTTGCAGATTGCCTCAAATTGGCACGCTCTGGCAACCACGTGCAGAAAACATTATCTTTTGTTGGCAACCTGCAAAATTATTTGTTGCCGCGAATGGAATTTCCGACGCGATAATTGCTTTCAATCTGTAGCGCGAGAAACTTGCTTTAACCAAAAAAAAAAAATTTGAATCTTGAAAATAAAAATTGCGATCAGTCTATGAAATGAGAACCAGTCACCCTTGCCACTTCTGGTACGAACTAAAGAAAACATTTAAGAAGCAAGTACGCTCGATGTAGGAATCGATGAAAGCGAAGAGGAGATTTGCATGAAATGCATATATTATTATGCAATATGCATATATTATGATGCAATATGCATAACCGAGGAGATATTTGGGATCGATGTCCCTCATGCAGAAACCATCCGATCGAGGAAGCGGAATCCAGCTGGAATATATGCATCGGTATCGGTAATTAAAAATTAATAATTAATTGCTAATTATTATCGGTCGGGTCGGCATACGGGATCGGCCCGATGTCGGCCGTGCATCCGGACGAAACGGCGCTGGATTTCCTCGGTTCGCGCATTCTGTTCACGCCTCTCACGGCCCCGCACGCTCGACGCGATCGGCCTCTCGGCGTGACGCCGTGCCCGGAAGTCTCACGGATTCCTTTTGGAATGGATTAGGGTAGATGGATGGGGATTTGCGAACGCGGGAAAACGACGCCTCGAAAGCCTGGAGTGACGATGGAATGCAAATTTGTAAAATTAGGTAATTTTGAGTCATTCTCATCGTGGCGGATGCTTAGAGGCGAGACGAGAGTGTTCCTTCGGGAATTCCAGGCGGTCCTGCTCGCTTTCTCGGGTCAAAATAAGTTGGTGGGAAGTTCGGGAAACCGCTCGACGTCACCCTGGCAAAATTCCACGCAACGGCAAAGGAGCAAGCTCGAAAGGGCAGGTCCGGACTCAGCAAAGCATTATTCATTCTGGGTGTAAACTCTGGGAGCACGTCGACTGAAGGTCGATCAAAGGTCGGAGAAAGGTCGGGCCGACGTCGAGCCGCGAGGCACTTCGATCCCGGGACGACGTTCCCGACGTTCGCGATGTCGACCGTCGACACCAGAGCGATGTCGCCCGACGACACCAGAGCGATGTCGGCCGACGACATCGGATCCGTGTCGACTCGATCTCGATGTGCTACCTGGGAGAAGGGAACGTCCGTGTCTTCGTCCGGCATGCTTCGAGCGAAGACGGAAACCCCCAAACGAGCTAAACGCATGACGCACGGTGGGAATGCCAGCCCGTAACGTGTTTGCATTTCCCACTTTTCCTTTTTCTTTCCCGGAAAAATTCCCGAAGGGTCCGAACATGTCTGCCGACGGTCAACAGCGCGTGTTTCCCTCGATTCGTTTTCTTTCGTCTTCCCTGCTCGATGAAAGATGCACGCACGACTGCACGCTGTCCACACCATCCGCCTTCCAGAATGTTTTTTTTTTGTTGTTCCATTTCTCTTCGATACAGCACCGCGAATCCCAAAATCCCTCCCTTCCTTCTTTCCCGGCTTCGCTCTCGCCCCCCCCGGGGAGGGGGGGGGAGGGGGGGGGAGGGGGGGGGGGGGGGGGGGGGGGGCGCGGGGCAGCGAGCGGGGGGGGGGGGGGGGGGGGGGGGGGGGAGGGGGAGGGAGGGGGAGGGGATGTCGCGAGGCAGCGTCGAGTCGAAGCGCGCTTTCCGTGCAGCGTCTGAGCGAAGGCAGTTCACCCGTTTGGACGAGTGGGAGTTCCAACAATTATCAGTGTTCTACGGCCGAGTCAAAATCATCATGCAAGTAAAGGTAGACTTTTTCCATCCGGTATCAAAATTCTCGATAACTATCGAAAGTCATAATTTTTCAAATTTTCTTCCAAATTTCGCATAAAATGTCGAGGAGAGTTATAAAACCAAGTATAAGCAAATGAGGGTTTCGTTCGAAAAACATTAAATGACGCCGAGGAAGATCCAACGGGATAGGGCCTGGCTAGACGGTCGTCTGCTCTTCGATGCGCCTTCCCGTCTCTCGCTGTGGATCGTGGCGGATCGACGATCTCCAGAACGGAAATGCTTAATTCGCACCTCGAACTGTAAACTCGGCAAACCGCACGAATCGGTCCGAGGCCTCGCAGAAAATCCTGCCGAAGCTCGGCACCCCCAACCCCGTCGTCCCCCCCATCCCCGTCGTCACCCCCAACCCCGTCGTCCCTCCAACCGACTGCATTTCCTTCTTCTTGCTTCCCTCTGTTCCCGCCCCAGGGGGAAATTCGGCGTGGTGTACCGATGCCGCGAGAAGTCCACGGGCCTCACCTTCGCCGCCAAGTTCGTGAAGACGACGAAGAAGGAAGACCGGAAGGACGTGGAGAGGGAAATGGAGATCATGAGGATGCTCCAGCATCCCAGGCTCCTCCAGCTCTACGACGCCTTCGATGACGGCAAACACGAGATGTGCCTCATCTTAGAACTGTAGGTACCCGAATCCCAATCGATTCGGCGCGTCCAATTAACTCCATTTCGGCCGCATCGAATTTCTCAAAATAGATATAAGTTGGACTCTGGATCTTAAGGCCCCCTCGCTGGTCCCTCGCTGGTCCCTCGCTGGCCCCTCGCTGGTCCCTCACTGGTCCCTCACTGGTCCCTCACTGGTCCCGGGTCTGGGAGTTTTCATGCGACTCGAATGGATCGCACGAAGGAAAATTTAGCGCATGAAATTTCATGAACGAAATTTTCTGTCTATACAATAGCGGGCGTTCACACCCGATGGATTTGGGAGATGTTCGTCATCGAATGAATGTCGAAAGAAAAACATTCCCCCCGTTTTTCTCCAGTACGACATATTGTAGGAAAAAATCATAAGGCGCTCCCCTCCCCCCACAGAATGCGAAAATTTAGGAAGAAAATTTAGATTTAGCACCATTTTAAAGTCAAATTTTTTTGTTTCAAAATGTAAATCTTGCCCAGCTTTGAACTGCACCTATCTATTACAACTGCACATTAAAATATGCCCTGCAACCACGATTTAAAAAGTAATTCCCGAGATCAAGCCGTCCCAACGCCACGCAATCTGGAAATCCACGATCAGAAAAAAAAACCCTCATCGCAACCATTCGCGAAACGGAATCCTCTCTACTCTTTTTTTTAAATTTCTTTCTTTCGTCTCCGAAGGATCGAAGGAGGCGAACTCTTCGAAAGGGTGATCGACGACGACTTCGTGCTGACGGAAAGGGCGTGCGCCATTTTCATGCGGCAGATCTGCGAAGGAGTCCAGTTCATGCACTCCAAGAATGTCCTTCATCTCGATATGAAGGTCAGACTTCCGAGACGCTATTATTAAAAAAAAAGGATTACACTGCGTGGTTTGATTTCTCTCGCAAGATAAGTGGATCACGGAAAAAGAGAGGAAAGATTTATTTATTCATTTACCATCACGGAAAATCGCACGAGATTCTCGACGTCCGAGTCAATTTTGCCGAGTCATTTTTGGGACTTTCCTGATTTGCTGGCGAAAATTGGAACGACCAGGAGCGCAGAAAAGAATTGCACGCTTTCAAACCTAAATTTTGCAAACGCCCGTTTTGGTCTGCAAAATCTTTTTTTCGGAATCGGTAGGATTTCATACTGATTTCAGCAAAAGAAATAATATGCATATTTTAAAAACCGTTTCAGGATTTTTTTTTTTCTGGCATGGCGAGAAAAGTCATTTCTTCGGCTGTTAACTTTTGTGAGGCTTCTGGTGTTCTTAAAAGAAAAGGTCCCACGCTTCAGCCCGACGGTTACTGGCAACGACGCGAACATCTTGGCTCTTCGCATTCCGCGAAACTTAAAAAAAAAAATTATAATTCTATTAGAAACGTCTCCTTCACGCCGAGATGACCCCAAACGCCGACGAACTATAATTAAGAGTCGTAGGGAATTTCGAAAAAAAAAATGAAAAAAAAATTCACCCGAGGGAATAAAAATAAATAGGAGCAAAATCCCGACTGATACATTCTCCGGTGAGCCTGTCGCCGATGACGAAGCGCTCTTTGGCCGATCGCCAAGTGGTGCTTGGCGACGGCGGCCGAGGACGGGATCGAGCTTTACGGTGAGATCATCGGTAAGAAATACGAGGAGAAGGAAACGCTCTCGATTCTCCGATGCCGTTCTATTTTTGAACGCGTAGGAAATCGCGTGCGAACTTTTCTTAATTCGCGAGGTGAAAGGTCGGCGAGAGCTTTCGCGAGATCGGAGGAGAGCAGGTCGAGGATCGGGCTTGCGGCTCGAATGGGACGGGAAGGACGATCGAGGCGTTTTTCTATCCGTCGTTCGCCGCCGTCGGTGCCGACCGCTCGCTTAGAAAGCAAGACGCGGGATTTTTTTTTTTTCCGATCCACGATTTCTTCCTCGCTTCTCTTCCCGCTCGACCGAAAATTTGATCCGAACCGTTGCGTTGCAGCCGGAGAACGTCCTCTGCCTGACCCGAACGGGGAACCGGATCAAACTGATCGACTTCGGGCTCGCCCGCCGCTTCGACCCCGCTCGGCCGCTCCAGGTCCTCTTCGGGACGCCGGAGTTCGTGGCGCCCGAGGTCGTCAACTTCGAGCCCGTCGGATACGGCACGGACATGTGGTCTCTGGGGGTCATATGCTACGTCCTGTGAGTGCGTTTCGGCTCTCTCGAGAATTAAAAATAAATGTCTTCCTTCCTGAACGTAAATTACAGTACTAGGAATGGACCCATAGCCTTTATTTCCTGGAAATTTCGATGTGCGAGTCGCGTCACGACGTCCACGTGGTATCGATCCGACTCATTTCTTTGGGTGTCCAGAAGTTGGACGTGCTTCGAGGATGAGTTTTGCATTTCGTCGCATTTCGTCGCATTCGGAAAAAAAAGACTCGATTTCATTTTTGGCTTTCTTCGGTTGCAGCTGACTTCGGCATTCGCTTTTATTTCATCGACTCATCAAATCGTCGAGAGTTCGTTAATCGAATTTCACTCTCGCCAAATTATTCTCGTCAGACCCCGCCGGGTCCGCACTGGAAAAAAAAAGAAATGTAATTAACCATTCGTGGTTAACCGCATTTTCGACATGGACCACTAATAGGCGAAGCCGTTCGGAGGTTATTAATTGCAAAATTCATTTTTCTCATTTGCTTTCGGAGTCTTCCTCGTCGTCTCGGCAGAAAATAGGTTGGAGCTATGGACGCGAGATGGCGTCTCGCCGCCGATTCCGCCATTTTCGCCCCGATGCCACGAGTCCCCTGCATTTTTCGTACCGTGGCTCATCTTTTTCCCACAAAGAACTTGGGGAGAAAGCTTTTTGGAATTCCGAGGAAACGCGCCGAAGCTTCCCGTTTGACTCCGTGTGGTCCCGAGCAAATGGCTATATCACCTTTATTATCCGTCGCAAAATAATAAAACCGATATCTGGCGTCGTGAGAACGTCTTCCCCTATCTAAAACATCTAAAACTCCTTTCGGGATATGCAGACCGAAACCCGGAATGTTCCATGAAAAGAGTGAGCGATTTCCTCAAAGGGAGCGAGACCGGAGTTAGCGATTTTCCTCCCTAAAAACAAGGAAGTAAGCCCCGCTCACCTCTCGCTTTCCTCGGAATAACCACTAATTTTTTTCCAGCTGGTTTGAAAAGAAATCTCTCCTTCCTTCGTTTCGCTCTCTTGAAACAGTTATGGATTCTGCTCATATAAAGGAGTAGTTATCGTTTGTATTTTCCTCGTTTTTAGGGAGTAAAACTGCTCCCTTTGAGGAAATCGCTCACTCTCTTCTAAGAGTGTTGGGTTAAGCTCCGACTATTCCACGAAGGGGATAATCGCGAAGGGGAAAACCGTACGGTCGAGGCCAAGCACGCTATTTCTCTATTCTCGCGGAATGGAACGAGCCGAGGGACGGTCGCACTTTCCAATCGGCTTTCGAATTCTCGGGGGCGGAGCAGAACATTCCATCGATCGTTATCGTATCGTATCACGTATCGTATCGTGAAGGAAATCGGGGAAGCGATGACAAGGCGTTCGCGATTCGAAGGCCGACGCGACGCGACGCGACGCGTGAGAGCGTTTTCGACTTCGTCTCGCTGCGAGATTGCGGCGACGTGGAATGAGCCTTTTCCGGGACGGCGTGGCAACGTCTTCTCCGTCTCGCCTGTCACTCCTCCGTTACATCACTCCGTTACATCACGCGATCCACGAATGAGCCTCCTCGATCTTCCCTGCTTAAAATCCCGGCTGGAAACAGCTATAATTTCCAGCTGAACCCCAGTCGGAAATTTGGACCTTTTCCGGTTGGGTAACAGTTAAAATGTGAATTAAAATCGGTCCTTAGTCGTAACACCAACGATGGAGCGAGTATTTTTTTTGCTGGCTGTTCTTCCTGGAGGTAAGAAGCTCAACTTAAACTTTAAATTCGGCTGTATTTCCAGCTGGAAATAGTTATTAAAACCAGTTGCATTCCAGCTGGGAAGTTCCAGCCAGGATTTTAAACCAGTTTGCAGCCTCTTACGAGAAATAATGTTGAGAAATCCGCTGAATGCAGTGTTGAGCGCCAGAAATTTCTTTTTCTCCACCACTAAATGCTTCCCAATCTATATGCAATTCTTTTCGAGACGATTGAAAGTCCTTTCGTAACGAGGCGTTAATTAACCATCCGAAATCCTCGCTTTACAAATGGCAAGGATTAGCATTTACTCTGGTTTAATTCAGGTTTAATTTTGGGTTCAAGAAGAGATAATTATTTTCATTATTTTTGTTTTGCTTGGAATCTTCCCGATCAGCTTGTCGGGACTGTCCCCTTTCATGGGCGACACCGACATGGAGACGATGTCGAACGTCGTGATCGCCGAGTACGACTTCAACGACGCGGCGTTCGACGAGATTTCCGAAGACGCGAAGGATTTCATCAGAAAACTCCTCATCAAGAAGAAGGAGTAGGTCATTTCTTCGTCTTCATTTTTTTTTCCCCCCTGCATGTGATTTCAAGCTCGTCCCCTGCATTCTCAAGAGCAGACCAGGTAAATCTGATTTTGTGCAAGGAATGACTGAAACCATTTTGAAGGGGGAAATCGCAAGCTCCCATGCGTCGACAACGATGGGATTCTGACGAGAGAGGAGACCGAGAAATCTATTCTTGTGCCACATTTCTTTTGACAAGGTGGGAAAAAAAAACACAACCTGCAGGAAGCGAAAGAAAAATTAGCCCTCGGCTCGATCGAGCAGGCCGCACTTCGAGCATCACTGTTCGAGCATCACTGCTCGATCGACAGGTCAGTGTCTCCGTCGCTGAACCTAAGCGGAAGCGTGGGCGACCTCGTGTGTACTATGAACCTCAGAGGTTCACTTCGGACACGCCTGCGGTTGAGGAACAGGGACACGACGAGACCCAGAAAGGACTGGGGAAGCGATAATGTGTGTCTGGTTCAAGTGGGCTGTGCTTCTCCCACATTCCTATTATCTCTGCGACAGTAAATAGATATTAAAAAAAAAAGTAGATGTCTGTTTACTGATTCATATGTTTACTAATTGACCTGGGGGGCCGAACCGCCCATTCTACCCTTCTTTTCTTCCTCCTCCCACTCCCTCAACTCTCGAAAGCTATAGCACCTATTGAGCAAGGTCGGATAAACGTTTCAGGCGCCCCTAGGCAGAACGCGCGCCAATTCCCCCCCCCCCCCCCCCATTTTTTTCCCCCTCCCCACATTACCATGGTTTCGTGATGGAGAAGTTCTGGTGGAGGGTTGGCCCACGGTGAAATCTCATCATTTCAGTGAATTTCTATTCCGCTTTTCGCGATATCCAGGACCCCGCCTCCACCCCCTCACGAGATGCTCCTAGGTGCGTGTTTTGCTCGCCTATTAAGTAATCTGGCCCTGCTCTTCACTTTATATTTTACTCAATTCGCACTGTCCAGAGGTATCATGCCAGTACACCTAATCTTTTTCTTGGGCCATAACGTTATCGAGATCCGGGAGGGTGATTTCGGGTCCCCCCCCTCCCCTAATACAGTTCTCCACATTAAAACGTAGTCGCTACATTCTTGTATGTTGATGGAACGTGATTCGATTAACAAATAATGACACGGATGCGCTACAGGAAAGTCATACTTTTTCGAGTATAGAGCTTGACTTGCGGTGCTGGCAATATCAGCAATTTCCTGCCAAATCGCACCACAAGTCTGTGACTCTCACCACAAGTCACGAATCGTATAACGGCCATAAGTGCACTCATATCTCCCAATCGTGCAATTTCCCAAGCGGAAATGAAAACACCGAAAGCATGAAGCAGCGACTTCACAATGCTCGAGTAACGAAACACTCCGATGGCAGCAGAATTTGTTTCCGATAGAAAAGAATCTTACCAACCCTTCCCCAAAGACCGTTGTTCGTTCACCGTGTTTCCTAGTACTACCAGTACCAGTAGCATGGTAGATTTGCGCGCAGAAGCTCCTTGGCGACGCGACACGATGGCCGCAAGACGTTGCATCATAGACCAGTGCATGCGTGCATGAGAGAAGACATGCAAGGATTGTGCTTCGTCCAGTGACCGCAGATCGACTCTCATCGACTGGTAAATATAGATGTAGCATTAGCCTTGGCAGACGCTGGGAACCGATCCATTCATAGTCATAGCGGGTTGCTGGGTTGGACTTATCGTAGTAGTAGGGTAGGACTTATCGTATCGCAACGAACTCATTCGGATGGCAGGCATAAGCATCACCGTAGCAACCGCACGACCCCCGTGGCAACTTCGACCGTTTTTTTTTCTCCTAGGGATCGAATGCGGGTGGAGGAATCCCTGAAACACCCTTGGATACAAGGGATATCCCGAGGCAAGAATCCCTCTCGCAGACGAGATTCCCTGGACCAGGCGAAAGAGAACCTGCGAGACTTCGTGGTGCGATGGAGCGAGAGCCCCCGCCACTCCGTGAACCTCTCCTCCATAAAGGAGGAGCTGAGAGGCATCCACGTCTCCCTGTCCGCGACGGGCGACGCCTTCCTCCACGGCGCTCGGAAGGGATCGGCCGAATCCAGTTGCAGCGTGGACTCCGACGCGAGTCGTCTCTGCACCGCGTCGCCGTCGACCAAGAAAAGACGGATCCAGCGGCGGGAACAGGAAGGGGTGTTGAGTTTCGTCGAAGTCAGTTCGTCTCGTACCTCTTCCATCCCCGTCAAAAGTCTCAGTGAAGCTATTTACATGAAAATTTTAAAATAAAACCCTAATTTTGATTTCAAAACCGCTTTTTTTTTAAGATAGCCAGTAGTGGGGAATTTCTCGAAAACTGAACCCGAACCCGAAATTGTGCCCGTAAGTGCCTAAAATAAAAATATCATTATTGTTGATCGTAGACGTTCTGCAGTCTTCTCAAAGAGAAAGACAACTTCGCCTTTTCAGTTATTCTCAGAGTTAATGCTCTTAATAAACCAGGTAAGGTATCATTTTAATTTTATGTTCGCTTGCATGGTGTTGTCAAAGCTTGTCTTGACTGCATGAGACAATTTCGTAAGGGGATTTGCATTTCCGCAGAAAGAGCTCGTTGATTTGAGAACTCGTTGATCTGGTGATTCTGAGTTCCTTTCAGTAAGAACAGCAGCGTAATATAGCCCTTTACCGTTAGGATATCCCAAACCATGTGCATGTTAACGGAGATACAGGAAACTGCAAAGATCGAAATAGAAAAAAAAAAAGCTCAGGAAGATGAGTGCAGTTAGTGGTTTATTTTGGCTGCCGGCCGGCAAGGCCGCGAAAAGCAATCGCCATGGCGGTGCGTACCCCCTCACATCGAACCCGATGGCCTTCGAAAGCCTCGAAAGATCGGTATAGCTTCGTGCAAAGCTAGCGATAAAAATATTCACTCTGTGGTAAATATTTCCAAATCTTGAATGTCCAAAACGACCAGGAACCCCTCATCCGCGAGAAGGCAACTTGGAAGTCTAAGAGACTTCCAAGGAAAAAATAAAAGACGAGAAGGGAAGAATTTCGGCGCGGAGGGCGTGAAATGTGGAGAGCCTCAGTCCGTCAATTGGCCCCAAGTAAGGCCGGTTTCAGCACTTAACTATAAAAGAGAAGCTTGGGAAAGAGGCTTAGAAGAGGGACGGATTCCCTGGAATTCACGTGCATCAGGATGACTGCAAGCATGGATATGACATCCGCATGGATGCAGGCGTATAAACGTGTGTGTTCCGGATGCTATCTCCATGATTTATTTCTGTAGTTCTTCACTTCAATCGGTGTCTGCTTCTTTTTTTTTTCTCCCTTATTGAAAATCCACCACGGGTCGGTAGTGTCTGCTACTGATATCTTTGATAATTTTGGGCACAAAGCATCGATCCACCTTCAGAGCAATACCGGCAATGTAAGAGGAATCGAGGAGGTTTCCCCAGTTGAGACCTGCTCCTCTCGTCTCTTGGGATGAGCCTATCCGCATGTGGAAACCTAGATGTACGGAGCAAGGGGTTAGGGTCTATACATAATTCTATGCCCTTTCCTGTTGGATTCCAGCTTTGACGTCAGGGTGTAGGCGGTGCTTGGAGAAGGTTCTCGACCGAAATACATGGAATGTTTCTCATATCTTACTTCATACCATAGTTTCTTTTTTTTCGTTGCTGTTAGAATGAAGAACGACAGAGACAAATGGCAAGCATAGATGTAGGTTAAGATCCGCAGAATGTGTATCGCATTCCGTTTCCCTGGTGCTTCAAGCGAACCACTAACTCCTACCGAAGCCTCACCGAACAACTAGTACTTACCGATCGGAGGAATCGCTCTTACGTTTCAGCAAGCGCCTCATGCCCGGGGAAGCGTTGGAGCACGCCTGGATCAAGGGGACTTCCAAAGCGGAAGGCGAGAAGCCCCTGCCCGATCTCAACAAGGCCCAGCTGAAACGCTACGTGGTGCGGCGGCGGTGGCGGAAAGGACGGAACTGCCTCATCGCCCTCAAGCGCATGGGAGCCACGTGGGAGAAACTCCGCAAGGGAAGCCTCTGAGTTTCCTTTCGCCAGGCCTGCGCTTCTTCGCGAGTTGGCTCTCATCGTCATAGGATCTATTACCTGTCCCGGTGCCTAACCCTGGGGGGTTGTAACCAACTTCTTCGATCTTGCTCGAAATGAATGTCTGAATGCACAAACCAGGAAATTCCACTCAGGAATTTGCCGCCACGCTGAAGCAAACCAGAAGTTGCACACGTAATGGGAGTGAAACTTTGAGGAGCGTCTTCTCCCCCCCTCCAGAATTTCCGACAAAAATCTGGCATGTAAAATTAGTAGCAGAAAAATACCCAGAAAGTGACCCTCGGAAGAGATTAGGATCTTCGTGACACTCTCCGCGTGAGTTTCGTGCTTCACATGTTAGAATTTTCTGTTTTACTGCGCAAATGGTTCTTTCCTCCCTCTACTGTACTACATGGAACGCCGCGATGAGCAGCAGTGAAGAATTTTGTCTTCTTTTGTGGTCTGAATCAAATTGACTTTGTTTTTACCATATTCTCCCAGATTTGGTGGAGAGTTGATGTGTCCCCTCATTCATTCTTGGAATATATATATATAACCATCAGTGTCCAGAAAGAGAAATCTCCGAGTCAATTCTTTCAAAGAATGACGACTGCTTTTCAAATTTTAATCGACTGATTTGGCCATTTAGGGCATCAAGCACTAAACGCCCCCTCATCTTTTCACAGCCACGCAACTGGCGAAAGTCGCAGGCTCCTGCAATTTTCCGAGACAGCATTTTCGTTCCCATCCGATCAGCTGGCAGTGGACGAACTCGCAATTTAATTGGGGGTCCTGAGTCTGCAGTTATATTGCCCTACAATCGTGCCCATCGGGTCGGAACGCCTTAAATGTCGACGCAGCCGATGCACAGAAATCCCGCCTGTTCCACCAGGCCAAGAGAAAGGCCGTTCGTAATATTCATCACGTCAAATAAGATCAATTCTACTTTCGAAATTCGTATCCCGGCCGTGCAAGTTGAAGGATCGACTTCGGAATGACCATCTCTCGAATATTGCCGCGCGTTTCAGAAGCGACTTCCACTGTTCACGCGGCCATGGAGAGCATACTGTTGGATACCAAACTCGGTGTGTGAATCGATTCGACAACGGCGAAGGTAATACATTCATGTTCGTGATGTCGAAGGAAAGCGTTCATAGATGTGTTCAGTGCGTTTCCCATTGATCGTTTAACCCCAAAGCCCGAAGTCTGCTGGAGAGAGATAAGCGATCTTGCTGGCCACTATCAAAGTTAATCGGTTCTGAGTGTTAAAGTGGTTCAAGGTATCGGCTGATCACACGGTCACTGAAAGTGATCCGAAGAAAAACTCTCATTCGGTTTGCAATGGGGGTGAGGGTGGTGTGGGTGAGGCCGCCGAATGGGATCGCGTGCTCTCCGTGTACGTAAAAGGGCCCTATTATATACGGACTGACTCCAATTAGATAAGTACCGGTTAGATTCGGAAGGACTAGGCTGTTCAGCAACAATAACAATGGATATATTGACGGTATACAACTCACTCGTATAGTCTACAGGCACCAGGCAGGAGGGAAGTTGATAAGTCAAGGGCGACGGGAATAATTTACAGATCCCTATACAGTCCAGACATACAATACACACCGTTATACAATGTCACACGATCGCATCCACACTGTCACTGGCCACCCCCTTGTCCCGGTCCGGGGGAGGTCTCTTGGAGGTGGGAGGTGTCCGGTAGGGGGTGGCTCCTCCTCCACTCCCTGGTGAGGTCCGCCGCTAAGCCCACAGTGGAGCACCATCTTACATGAAGACTGCTCGACCAGTTTATCGGATAGTTGAAAAACGCTTCGGGTTTAGCAACGATGGCTTTTATACCCATACCCATGTGGTGTCGCTATAATGAGCACTGCCTTCCCAACGGTCAAATCGGTCTGTACGTCAATTTTCACCACAATGTGGCCATCGGTATGCCTGGTGTGGTCGTCTGAACTGTGATGGTAACTTTTGAAACGTCCGGTACAATCCAACTGGGATTACGTTCCTCATATGCACGACTCAGTCTGTAACAGTGGCGGGTCGTGATATACAGCAGTAGTAATGTTAGTTCGTCAGAGAAGGCAGAGGACCACCACTGCTGCATATCAAGAGCTGCCATTGGTCTGCAGTGATGTCGATGGTTACATGTGATAAATGACGTTGAGAAATTCCTCTAGTGGGTGAAATTCGGGACAAGCAGTAGGCATCACTTTCCCTCCTTTAGGATATGTATTTATATTTAGGCCCTCAGTTTAAGTTCATAAAGCCCACTTCCTCTGTCCTCACCTTTCTACGGGATCTGTCCCCTAGTAGTGGAATGTTTTTTTTTTTTCTCATGGAAACACTCACTTGAAGAGGAGATTGTTTCTGCATTCATTTACGCGACCCCCATTAAAAGCACCGCTCAGGCAGTCAGACTCCAACAATGATAAACCCTGAGAAACACACTAGGAAAGTAAAGGAGGTTCACTGTGTGCTCCTTCCGCAGAGGCCTCTTTCCTCCTCAATGCCTCTATGAAACCAACGTCTGAGTCTGCACCACATAGCTAACCGGCGTACCATATAGCGAAATAAAAACACACAACTATCAACAGCAAGTGAGGCGGGGGACAATTCGTAACAAAGCTGACAAACTTGCACAACTAAACCGCTACTAATGAACTGTCGTGTTTCAGATGAAGAGATAGAAGGTGAACCTCTTCTACCTGAACTATGTACTCTCAAGCAAAGGGAGAGAAACTTTAATATTTATAGGTTTTACTGCCATGACAGCGTACGCCGTCAAATGATGGCAAAGGGTTAAATATGGATGCAAGCACAAGCGTAGCGTGGATGAAAAAATTCGGGGGGGGGCATGGGAACTCTGAGATGCTGTTATCCTGCATTTCTGGGTCTTTCCTTTTTTTTTGGCTTCTTTTCTTGAAAAGTGGGGGGGCACATGCCCCCCTTACCCCCCCCCGACGCTATGCAGCTCGATGCAAAGAAGTCAAATGCGTCGTTGTGTTGCAAGCGTCAAAAGCGACGTAAGGAAAATCAAATGCGACAGTCGTGAGACCGAGGGACTTGTCCCTCGGTCGTGCCAGGCTATATGTGCCCTCTCGTTGCATTTCTGTGATGCGAGGTTTCATTTTGCAAAATTGCAAATGCCCATTCTACATGTGACCTCACCTTTTGCAGTTATCATACTGGCAATGTTTGATTTTGTATCAAAGAATGAAAGCTCTCTATAGCAAGAACAAGAATCCAGGTCTGAGATGCATGCAAGAAAGTAAAATTCAACATGGAATTCAAATGTGGCTGTCATGGATGGGAGTCAAAGGTGACATCAGGAAAATCAAATGAGATATGCTTGCTGGATGCTAGACTTTAAAGAATAGTATATCAGACACAGAAATCAAATGTGGCAACCAATTTCATGACAACTTAGTCACAACTTAGACAACTTGGCTGTTTACATCATATCACTCAATTCATCCACTACAAAATCACTCAATGACAGCATACTGCAGCTGAGAATATTCATTCTCCATGATCTGTGAAGTGTTGCCAGTACAATACATGTAATAGTAACATCACATACAAATTCATAGGTGAATTTGTCCATGGAGCAGAGTGTAATTGAAATACAACAAAAGGGCACCTGTCTCCTGGTATAACACAGAGATTCAACTGTTGCATTTGACTTTCCTTATGATGCTTCTGATTCTCTAATCCAACAGTGCAACAAATTTGACTTTACTTATGTTGCTTCTGATGCTCCAATACAGCACTGCAACACATTTGACTTTCTTATTGCTATAATTGACTTAGAAAACCAATACAATGAAATTTCACCTCTCAAACCACCATTGTTCAGCTCTTATTGACTCCAATCTTTTAAGCAATTTGGCTATCTCAATGACTTCACCTTTACTGAACTCCTTCAATTTACCCTTATGCTGACTTGAGGTTAGGTGACTACATGAGCTTGGGTGACCAGAATCACAAAGGAACTCAGAGTCATGCTTGACAGTAGAAAATGTACTTCCTATTGAAAATCATACATGTGCAAAAATAAACCAAGAAAATGCAACATTCACTCATGAAGAGGAGCAGAATGAACTGCAGCTCTTTCTCTGAGAGTACAGAAGATATGTTTCACCGGGATCTCAGATTCATTTTTTTGCCAGGAGCAGATCCATGTAAGCACAAGGAATGAGATTTTCTTCAAGGATGCCAAGCTTTGTCATCAAGTCCTCAGCAATGAGCTTGCCTTCATCTATAGTTTGTCCATCCTTCAACACCACCTGTGAAGAAGCAAGTCATCAGTCCAACTCTTCCAATATTCTGGCAATGGAGTAGCATATCTCTCTTCCAATCTCTTCTCCAGACATGCCAGGATTATATTCATATTCAACCTTCCTCTCCCTGGGTTCAGTGTCCTTCACATGTTTGACTATAGTGGGCTTCCTCAATGGAAATTCATTTGGTATGGCAATATCAAAAGTGAGACTGCTGTTGCAACTCTGGAACTTCAGAGAAATGGATAGTGTTCCTTGAGAAATTTCTCTGGTAACTCTAGTAACATGATCAGGAAATGTACTACCAAGTTCAGACAAAACTTCAAATGCTTTCAACTTTGAGGCTACTAAAATTTCAACTTTCTTCTGCATCTGTGGGACAAAAGTCCTGAAATATTCCAAAACTGTTCTGGGTCTACTGAATTCCACAACACTTTCTCCAAGAGCAGCCAGCACCAATGGTGAAGGCATCACACTCTGGACTTCAAGTTCATCTCCCACAGAAATGCATTTGATCCAAACAACACTCTCTTGCTCAGCAAAATGACTAGCATTCTGACTAATTTCTGCCAATTCTGTCAATCGTGGCACAGGCAGCATCATACCTATTTGCACTTCACAGTCTAGCTCCCTCACAATATACTCTTTAATCTTCAGTCTCTCAAGTGCCTCAAACAAGGCATGAAACTGTGGATTCCCCTGCAGCTTCTCTCGCTGGTAATCACCATAGAGATGTAGGAATTCCCCAAGACATAATTTTAATGCTTGTGGGTTTTCTTTCTCCCAATCACACCAAGATGGGAGAACTTCCTTGAGTTTTTGTGCATCCTTTGCAGCTATGTATTTCTGGAACTCCATATCAAAAGTGAAATCAGGTGAAAGATTGGGGTTTAAACCTGGGAATCTGACTTTCCATTTAAGAGGTGAAGCATCAGGGATGGTGATTGCCAGCATCACAGTCCGTGCATTCCCTAAGTTAGAAAAACCTGCAACATTTAGGGATCTAGCAAAAAGTTTCACTGGACCCAAGACAGGGTTCACTTTTCTGTGTACTACACATGCAAGAAAATGACACACTGAAGATGGTAGCAAATCTCTTGGATTCATCACACTCTCCATTCTGAGTCTAGGACACTGTTCAATTTTGAGCAATGTCTGCAACTATAACCAATCACCCCCAGTTCACTTCAACTGTGGCACAGGTCATTACAGGTCAAATATTTCACTATGGTCTGGTTGCTTTAATAGCTCACCTCCAATTCCACAAAATTCCCAAGGCCCTCTACTTGATCCACATGAATGCGGGTTTGATCCACCAAATACACAAGACGGGATTTGCGCACTTCACCAATGATCCCAAGAGAGCGTGTTAGGACATGCTTCAAGCTCCCTGCATCCATTGGGTGATAAAAGGAATAATCACTGTACTTTGCAGCGACTTCATCAGGACGTTCATATGCAATCAACTGGCTTGGCTTCTCTCCACCCTATGAAGGGAGATGAAAGAGAAAATCTTACTAGTACAGACCTCCAAAATGGAAACAGCTCCTTGTTCATATACAAGGCACTTTTTTGTAGTCCTTTGGCTTTCCATGGCACAAATAAATTAAAAATTTATTTTCAAATTTGAATCTTTACCAAACCATGACCTTTTTCATGCAGAAATACAGGTACAAAATAAAACTTCCCTATTTATGTGTTTTTTGAAGGAAAACATGGAAACTCAAAAGATGCTCTCAAAAACATGAAATCTTCAGCAAAAGAAAAAATATTTTACATATTTTTCTGTGGTCCAAAAGACATTGCCAATTGCATCTGAAACTTCTTGCAGGTATTATTTACATTTACTCTTCTCCTTCACTTTGTATCAACTGTGATCCCTCAGAAATGGTTTATCATATCTGAGTGATCATTCAAAAGCAAGATATACAGTAAGATTGTTCATGCAAGTCTGAGACTTCATTTAGCCTCCCCTTACATGAACTTGTCAGTCAGCCATGTGATAGATTGGCAATATTAGGCACTTAACGTACATGAGATCTCATTGTGTTTTTTATAATCTCTCATGTTTCTGAAAGCATTTGATTGATTCCCAATGCTTAATTCTTATCAGAAGAAAGAATTAATGCAACTGTGGACAAGTTTTCGTTGTGAAGTGATGTGTATGCCTACTTTTTATCAATTTTGCGAAACAGTGGCTAGATTCAAGGAAGAATATAAATTTAGATAATCCACATCATGGAAAAATAAATGGTGCCACAAGAATTAGTGCATCCAGAAGGATACAAATGCTTCAAGGAGGGTCATTCAGGGGTTTGATGACTCTCAACTCTGATCAAAGGGTTGATGAAACATGACATGACAAGATGGCATGCAAGGAACAATGTATTTCACTAAAAAATAAAAGTGACTAGATAAAATAAGAAATGCACAAGTAGACAATATTTTGCCACTTCCAATGTACAGCAAAGTTGACATGAACAAGTGAGTGAAGGGAGTGAGACAGATAAATCTATTACCAGGGACCAATTTGGGATAAAAAATTGTTGAATGTTAACAGGTATAGATCTCAAGTGCACTAGGATATCCCTCATTTTGCTTGCAACTAGGAAAAACTCAGTGAGCTCTTTTATGCTTGTTATTTCTCTCAATCTCTGCAATTTCCACAAGGCTCCTAGGTCTTGGTGCAGCTCTCAATATAATTTTTGATTTAACAGATGCTTCATCAATATGATTCTGCAAATGAATGGGAAATACTACCACTACCAAACTGACCTAAGTTTATCATGGATTAAGCACACCATGGAGCACATTGAGTTTGTTCAGATTTAACTGGATTTACAAAGTGGACAAAGATGTTCAAGGGCACAATCATGAAAAATCACTGGGTAAGGTTATATAGAGATTCCCCAAAAAAAATTAGGCAGCAAAACAAAAAGCACTGATTTCTCTTCAAGTGACAGGTTTATTTATGAAGAGAAAATCTCAGAACTTCAAATATATATTTTTTTCAAGTCTTGTTACCTTTATCTCTCTCAACTTCAATCGTCCAGTTGAACACTGAAAAAATGTATCTATCTGGCTCAACTCCAATGGTTCCTTTCCTGCTAGATTCCTTGCTACAGCCTTGATATCCTCCAGATCTCCATTGTAGCTGGCTTTGATTTCAACATTTTGTGGCATCTAAGGAAGAGAACTGCCATGATACTCCTGTTCTGATTCCAGGTAGATCCATGAGAGAAACAAACTTCAATGGGTCTGGGTCAATGAACTTTGTCTTGAGCCAAATCAATGCTGATGGCATTGTAAAAAGTCTCAATTGCATACTCACTTGGTCAGCAAATGATATGCAGTTTACTTGCTGTAGTCTCAGATTGGTTCAGTACTGTCAAATCTAAACAGGTCACTTCACCATTCAAAGGATGGGTAGATATTGATAGACCTTGACACTATGCATTGTACCATATTTATGAGTTCCATAGACAAGGCAACCCAATAGGCCTATTGTCCTTTATTATTTGCATCAACCTCTCCATCGCTTACGAGTCAAACTTCACATCTCTGAAGTTGAGACTAACTTCTATTGGGCATCAAAATTCAGGCCTAATAAGACTTTTCGACAACACGTAACCCAGCCAACATCTCCATCGCAAAACTTCAAAGGATGAATATGACATTCTACTCTTGCAAGAGCAGCGAGTTACAAGAATCTGCAGCGAAGCGAAATTGAATTCTAACAGCGCAACTTGGTCTCCATGGGCCTGTTTTCCAAGTGAGATAGCCCACCACCCTAGAAGCATTGTCCTCACCCCCTGGCAAGCATGATAGAATTAACTGGTTCAATGAGAAAGGAAGTGCAAAATCATTTGCAAATCACAGTGTTACACAGGCATAAACATTCTGGCCGCCCGCCACGAAGTAATCGCTGTTGAGAAAATAAAAAGTGGTGCGACCATCGCGCGCGTGACATGCCACGAGAGGCCTGCACAGGCCTTGAGTCGTCCCAGATCCGTAGCTGGCCTCTAGCAAGCTATTCAAACGTTTTTCAAGACGAAAAATTCCCATCGTAAACGTCAGATTCATAACCATGGTAATTTTTACTCTGAAATTTTACTCTTTTTAAACATGAGTCGGCAAAAGAAAAGGAAGGACGAGAAATGGGAGAGTAAAATATCCCACTCGCCGCAGTCTCTTCTTGCTATGGTCACCCGAGATCAGTCATGATTCCGTCATGCGAATCCATTTTTTGCTTCCAGTATTTTGAATATACTGTGAAGCTGTGACAGCGTGGAATGCGAACCAACCCACTGAGACTACTGTTCCGGTTATTGCACAGATCTATCTATACTTTAGTGGCATTGAGCTTGTACGTACGTCATCCAAGGCAACCGCCTATATACTGTTTTTTCTCATGAGTCAAACGATTTCTCACTTGACTCATACACTCCTGCATGAGGAACATCCCAGTGTTTGAGTCAATGTAAAAAAGTATGATTTAAGCGAAAGGCACGATACGTTCGAGGACCATGGGTGTGATATTAGAAATGAAGGCCAGGAAAGAAACGCCTGAGCGAACAACTGTCACAGGGCTACAATTGTGAACAATTGTCATGATTTAGAGATATGTCGGGCCAGTTTCTTTTATGTTCCGAACCTGAAAATTTTGTTCATCCATATAATAATTTGCTCGTGCTCCAAAGAACATCAGCAAAAATTATTAATGGCAGATTTCTGTGACATCCACGTGACTTTCCTCTTTTCTTAATTTATAGTGACTACAACTAAATATTCCTTAGTTAGAAAAAAATTGATGGTCCATCGTTAATCCTTCTCCCCGTGGTCGCTTAAAATGCTTTACCAAGATTCAAGACCATAAGTCATTGGATGCTGAAAGAGCTCATTCAGTAGATAAATCAGATTCTCTGGGTTCTTTTTATGCATACCGTTCCTAGCAAATACGGTGGCAGCAATCGGTATAAACCGCCGATAAGTAGGATCATACGAGCCAAATGCACAATATGGATTCATATTAATATGGCATATCAAGCTGGAAGCAGCCCTTCCTCCGTGACTTCATCCAGAGTAGCGAAGTTGATGCATCAGCTTAGAATTGTAATCGCTCGGCAGCTTCATCTGTATCACCGGTTGGATGAGTAGAAGAGAGGAAATGTGGAAGGTGATGAATTGCTGACAGCAAGATTTTTCGACCCCGTGCTGCTCCAGGTTCGGTGTCGACGGGGCTTTCTTTTGGTTCTCCTGACTCTTCTCGTGTTCAAGTACCTCACAGGCACGATGATCTGCAACTTTGCAATCTCGGACAGGACGTCGACAATTTTTTGTCGAACGGAAAAATATCAATGTTATAAAATGTTTAAAGGGTAAAATAGAATGCGAGGGAAAATGGATGTAGAATTATGAATAGAAAAAAGTTGAAAATGCGCAAATTCTAATAAATTCGGAAAGTCTGGAATGTGTCTGCGTTTTCCCCATGTCTGGTCTACAAGTGTCACTTTCAAATCCCTATCATTCCATTCACGATGGCTCAAGTGCGAAATAAAAGTACGAAGAGGAACATACTCAATAACGCAAGACTGAAAGGACTTGGCAGAAACTCCAATTAATGCATTAATTAATCCTCCAAGTCATCCTCAGCCAGAGGCTTCCTTCATCTTCGTTGGACGACGTTCAGACAGTGATGGAAGTACTGTGGCTGTGGTCGCGTTCGGAGCAATCTAACTTACATCATTTTCGAAGTTCTAATACTTTTCAAATTACGTGTATGCATACAGAGAAGATGCGGTAAATACGAAAGGAGGATTTCCTGCTACACAGGATCAGTTCGTATAATCAGGTCGAAAGGCGACTGATGATCGTCTTATTTGATAGGGGAAGGGAATCGATATCGGAGGACATACTCTTGAGAAAATCCTCCAGGAAAAACGTTCAACGCGGTCAATTGGATGGTTGTAGTTAAAGAAACAGACATAATAAATCGGCAGTAAGAAGGATCGGTATCGAAACGCAGGGCAGCATATTAGCATCTGAGACGCGTTGCCTGCAAAGAGGAATCCTCAAGAAAGATTCTCGTCGTCCGATTGGGTTTCTCCATCTGGCCGGGTTAGGCCAAGACTGTCTACTCTCGACCGGGTTCGGTGGCCGAGTGTTTCTGGGGATTATTACTACTTCCTCACATTCGCACTTGCCCACTTCGCATTTTCGTCGCATTTCACCACTTCCTCAAGGAGTGCGGCAACGCAGTCGTTGATTTTCCAGTCGTTCTCAGATCACCACTCCCAAATCTCGGAGACTCGCGTGGTTTCGAACTGTCGCCTTCGAGATTCGTAAAT
>CAJPEV010004072.1:0-25129 GCA_905338385.1 Darwinula stevensoni
GGGGGTGTTTGGACGTCTCGCTGGTGACATCAGTTGCATTTGTAACCCAGAAACAGGGACACAAAGGCTTAGCAGGGGCGCCACGAGCAGGCTGTCACCATGCCCCCATCATCCCACTTATCAATCGGCACGCTCTCGCATCAATCGGCCCGTTCTCGCATCAATCGGCACGACGCAGTACTCCGGATCCAGATCGAGCACGACCCCAGTCGTCCCTTGCCTCATTTGCATGTCGGTCGCGAGGCGTGAGGCCATCGCCGAGAAGTCAAATTCATTTAATTCTTATCATACCGAGTCCCAAACATTATAAAATATTACCGGGGTTTGATCCTGTTTGTCAATAGCAACCCGAATGGGTTGCGCCGGGTTGCGCCGGGTCGCAACTCCGAGCAACCGTGCAACTCATGCTGAGATTTTGCAATTAATTCATGTTATTTATTGTTATTATTAACTTTCTTTGGCCCGCATCATAATTCACTTTGATGAAATCATTTTGTGTCGAGTATAGAGTTGTAGATTAGGATCAACTGTAGATTAATTGCTTACTTAAATATTGATTATGATTAGCTAAATCTCTGTGAAACGTCATGGGATTCCTTTTCGCGACGCTAAGGCATTAAGTCACTCAAGTACCCATTCGTGCTCAAAGTACTTCCAGTGCTTTCTAGTACTTCCAGTACTTTCTAGTACTTCCGATCGCGCAAGCACGGAGCGAGACTCGCGCGATTCCGACCGATCGACGATATCGTTCGATACACGGACGTCGATATCGGCGAAAAAAATCGCCGCCATCAATTATGTCGGCAATCACGCGAGTCGCAACACAATAATACAACCTGCAACGCATTATTAACATATGTATTAATATATTAATACACAAAGGTCGGAAATGCCCCGCCGTTTCCCTCGATGCGTCCGGCGGCGATTCGAATGGTGTCGCCGCGGTGCGTCGCGACGCGGTACGTTCCGTTTTCTTCGCGTTTCGCTTCGCTGAAATTCTCGCCCTGAGCCTTCGGCCTTTTCGGTCAAGATCGTGATTCAGTACCTAATGAATGAATTAATGAATGAATTAATTAATTAATAAGCTCCTTTTTGTTGCGTACGTTGGCAGTTTCGGCTTTGCGATCCTTTCAATAGAGATCGATCGATCGATTGACGTTCGACTCATGATCCTTTTCCTCGAGATGCAATGCACCGAGAAGGGTCACGTGACCCATGGATGCTGAGACGCAGATGAATCTCGAAGGGATGCTTCCTCCGCACAGGAGCCAATTTCGATATCGCTGCCGCGAGTAATGCACGCGCATGATAAATGGCTTTCTTCTGGATTAAAATTTACATACCATTGGATTTACATGTCTGAGATATCGCTGGGACTCGGGCCAGAAATCCCCGCGAGTCGCTGGGAGATTCGCCGCGACGATCGCGATTCGTGCCGGGGCGTCGCACGCGATCGATGACGATCGAGACGGGGAAAGGGAGTGCGGCGGCACGGAGAGGGGCTCCTTTTTCCACCGAACCGGGTCAAGGCTCGCGGAGGGGGAGGGAGAGAGACGCCCGACATTCGAGCGGCGTTGCAGCGTGTGATTCAAGGTGGATGGCCACCTGGTTTGTGGTGGATGGCTACCTGGTTTGTGGTGGATGGCTACCTGACTAGTGGTAGATGGCTACCTGACTCGTGGCGAATGGCTACCAGGCTCGTGGTGGATGACCACCTGACTCATTATAGATGGCCACCTGACTTGAGACGGATGCAGATGGGCTGTCGATCGATTGACCCATCCCTTGAATATTTCAGCGACACCACTCACAAGGACCCTTGGGCCATGCTTAATGCACTCGCCCCGGAGACGACACGACCGCCGATGGATTCGTCCCACGATGGACGAGAGAGGATCATCGATCTCGACCGTCTTCCCCTCGAGACGAATGCGTTGTTGCCGAAGAGAGCCATTTCGGATGAGAGCCGCGGATGTTTCGGGTGTCCCCGCGGGTGCGCGAGAAGAATTTGACGGCTGGATTTCGATGGGCTGCGGGTGGCGACCCGTGCGGTCAATCGGGGGTATCAATCGATTGATGCGGGGGGGGGGGGGGGGTGCCCCATAGGAAAGGGGGAAATGCGAGGCGAAGAGGGGGGGGGGGGGTGAGTCCCGCGGGACGAGATCTCTCGCTTGGCTTTTCTCAGCCGGGGCGCAGAAGATGCCCCGCGTCATGCGTGGAGCCGGGGAGGATGGAGTCTCTCTCCGTCCTCGGCATGCGGGAGACGCAGTGTGCCCAAGGTGTTGGGTGTGCGTGCGTGGTTCTCAGGCTCTCGTCGGCTCGGGTGGCTCTCACCGGCTCGGGTGACTTACACCGGCTCGGGTGGCTGCAACGAACTCGTCTCGTCTTGCGGGTCTTTGGGGATAGTGCGGAGCGGGAACCGCGTCTCTCCGCGACCTAACCGCGACCTAACCGCGATCTAACCGCGATCTAACCGCGGTCAGCCACCGGTCTCTCAGATGGAGTCCGTGCCCCCACCGAACGCGACGACGGACGACGGAGACGAGGTGCTGCACATGGACCACCCCGAGGACATGCTCGCCGCGTGGCGACAGAATCCCTGGTTCTGGGAGATCCTCGTCGCCCACGCCATCACCTTCGTCGTCGGCGTGCTCGGGAACTTCCTCGTCGTCCTCGTCATGCTCGGCGACCGGAAGTCCCGCACCAGCACCAACATGTTCCTCATCAGCCTCACGGCCGCCGACCTCCTCCTCCTCATCCTCTACGCCCCGCTCAACACGCTGCAGTACTTCGTCGTGGAGTGGGACGCGGTCGGGACTGTCTGCAAGATGGCCACTTACGCCGAGATGCTCAGTTGTGCTGCGTCCATATTTAACCTCACGGCGGTCAGCTTGGAAAGGTCAGTTCCCAGGCAATACCCCAGGCAATACCCCAGGCAATATCCCAGGCAATATCCCAGGCAATATCCTAGGCAATATCCCAGGCAATATCCCAGGCAATATTCTAGGCAATATTCTAGGCAGAGTGTGATATTATGACCTCGGGGAAATTATTGTAGTGTTTGGCGTTTTTCATGTTTATTCTTCCGTTCAGCCATTACGCCATGGTCGGAGCCCTTCATAAAAAATGCGAAATAGGCTTACACAAGGGCCATTCCATGGAAATGGATGGGACATCCGAGGCAATAATTTCGCACATTTGTCCCGCGTTTTTAAAATAGTACGCACAATGACTTCTTGCGATGCTGGAGTGGAGACGGAGTGGCACTTCACTTCTTGTGAAAAAGCTGTGAAAAAAGCTGTGAAGAAGTTGCGAAGAAGTTGCGAAGAAGCAAATTTGCTTCTCCAGATTTAGGCGGAATTTTCCACGAGGAAATTCTCCGGACCCCCAGCAGCTTCACAAGAAAAAAAAATTACAAACCCGTCACACGTGCGACATGATGTCGCCTCGACGACATGATCATGACAGAAGTGTCGTCCGGTAATGAAAATTTCGAGCAGGATTTTTTTACCCCATTGGATTCCCCTGCGCAACAAAGTCCCAATTATTTAATGTAAAGAGCCCACAAAGTAATCGCAATGACTTTGTAGCTTCCAAAGGACCCCTTGCTAATTAATTCCCGCGCATATTTCAAATTTCACAACGATGCTGACATCACCGTGGAATGGCTCGCACGTGAAAATGGGACAACCTGAGTCAACGTCGGCTGGGTATTGAGCAGGAATGACTAAGGAAACGATCACTCGAACAGTCCTTATGAAAGTCAAAGGCCTTGGATTTAACAGAGTGGTTGAATGAGGAATCCAAGTCTGTTGGAAATCCAAGCCCGTGGGGAATCCAAGCCTGTTGGAAATCCAAGGCTGTGGGGAATCCAAACCCGAGGGGAATCCAAGCCCGTGGGGAATCCAAGCCTGTTGGAAATACTTTTATTGGTATCCCCCAATTGAGAGCACCTTGTTGGACTCAGAGCACGAGGGGATTTCAACACCTATCCACGCGAATGTAATTGCAACTCTTTAATTGGCTTCCGTCTCTTCCCCTTTTCTTGGGGAAGAGAATGCAATACCGGCTCATTAGAAGGCGTTCGTTCTAAATAGGAAATCCGGCTCGTGGAAGGAGATCGCGCCTTCCAAGTTCGTGGAAAAGCCCGGATCGGCAGGAAAATAAGAGCCGAGGAAATCCTATTAGCGGTGTCGGCAATAGTTGCGACGGGGATAAACCCAAGCGGCCGACTCTACGAGGCGGATTTCAATACGAAGTGTGGCTATTATGTTTCCAGACTGGTTTTATTGCTTTATATATTATAGAGAGAGGAGGGGAGCCTTAGCCAATAACTTGGCAAATTTCAGTTTGGTCTGACCAGTGCGCTGCGAGCTGCGGCCCGTTAAGGTAGACCGTATTTGTGTGCGCTGGCGGATTTGAAATGGAGCGTAATCTCGAGCAGAGAACTAACGTCGAATTTTGTGTTAAACTGGGGAAATCCTCAACTGAAACGCTCGAAATTTTAAGAAAAATTTATGGCGATCATACCATGTCAAGAGCGCAATTTCTTTGTGGCATAAAAGGTTTAGAGAGGGAAGAGATGACGTCACTGACGACCAGCGTTGTGGATCGCCTATCACCAAAGGAACACCAGAAAATGTCTCAAAAGTTACGGATTTGGTGTTGACAATTAGAATGATAGCTGAAGAGTTGAATTTAGATAAAGAAACTGTTCGAGGGATTTTGAAGGATGACTTGAGCATGAGAAAGGTGACAGCGAAAATGGTGCCTCGGTTGCTGACAGTTGAACAAAGCTTGAAATATTTTGGAAAGAATCATCACCGGAGATGGTGTCATCAACATGATCCGGAAACGAAACATCAGTCCCTTGAATGGAGAACTGCAAATTCACCGAGACAGAAAAAAAAAGCCCGAATGTCGGAGTCGAAAATCAAGACGATGCTGATTTGTTTTTTTTTTATGTCAACAGAATCGTCCCCTCAGAATTCGCGCCAGAATGACAACCTGTCAACCAGATGTTCTACAAGAACGTTTTGAAGAGGTTGCATGAGATTGTGAGGAGGAAAGAATCTGCGGAAGAACTCGTGGATAATCACGATCACGATATCACGATAACGCGCCGGCTCGCACAGCCCTGTCCGTCTTTCATTTTTTTTGGCCGCCAAACGGATCACTGAAATGGATCACCCGCCGTATCTGCCCGACTTAGCTCTCAGTGACTTTTGACTGTTTCCCAAACTCGAAAACTCCTGGGGGGGGGGGGGGGGGGGGGGGGGGAAACAGGGTTCGAAACCATAGCCAGAGGGGATAGGCAAGGGGAAAAGATAGGGGGCAAGCTGAGCACTGGGACAGGGAGAGGTGAGTGAGGGGGAGAGGGAGGGGGAGAAGAGGGTAGGCGGGTAGGCAGGTAGGCAGGTAGGCAGGTAGGTAGGTGGGTGGGGGGGGGGGAAAGAGACACTCCTTGGCACGCTTCGCGAGTAAACACGGTCTGTCAGATGTGATTCACGATCGTTGCCTCTGCGGTTTATTTTCGCGAGGCTGATGGCGCGTAAGAGACGCCCGTTGTCGTTTGGGTGGCTGCAGGAGAGAAAGCCATGCTGATTGAAGCTTTTTTTTTTGCCGGAGGGATGAGGACTGTAGTGGCATATAATCGTACCATCATCCGAAAAGGAGTGGCCAGAAACACCTGTCCCGTTTCCTGGAATAGACGTGGAGAGGGGGGGTGCGTCGAGGTTCGACAGTCATGTGCACCTGCTGTCTCCCCATTTTTTTTTGCGGGGGAGACGGTGATGCAACGTCGGCAGGGCATTCCGGTGGTTGCCGATGCACCGACATAATTAGCTACGAGTACTGGCACTCAGGATCTCTGTTCCGTGATAATCCTGTAAAAGCTTCTCGTGGATACGAATCTGATGCAGCTTTATTAGACTCGGTTAATTGTTTTTTCATTAGGGATAATCCTGAACCAAAGCAATTTTTCTGCAGATGCGCTCATCTCATTGAACGCTGGTACCTTCGCTTTGCCTGACAGGTGGTTTCGCTCAAACGCATTCCCTTCTCTGATTGCCACGGCGGTATAGAAACAAAAGCCTCTTCCATCCGATGTTAAGCATCACTTCCACCTCCACCTTCACTCTCGTCACTTCTCTCTCAGTTTTCCTTGCCCTGCCTGCAACCACCCCACTCCTCTCCCGCGCTTTCCTTACCCTGCCTGCATCCACCCCACTCCTCTCCCGCGCTTTCCTTACCCTGCCTGCATCCACCCCACTCCTCTCTCCCGCCTTTCTTACCCCGTCACCACTTCCTGTCATTGGCGACAAACTTTCGGCTCCGCGCAAGGCGGTTTCAATCTCATATAGACTCGATAAACCTCGCGCATCCTAGCGCACAATTGACTCAATTTGTCTGAGTTCACATTCTCAGTCAACATGCATTGCAGCCTCATGCGGTGCATAAGCGGAAACAGATGGAGTTGTACTCTATACACCTTCTTCCATGTTCTTCCTCTGGCAACACAATCACTTCAACTCTTGGAAACGGAGCGGGTTAGAACAAAGTACAAAAAACTTTGAAGGAAGATGGTGATTGGTGGCAACTTTTGTGAAGTTCCCATAAGAAAATGTTTGTCCGTGGTAAACAATTACATTATTTCGCTCCAGGGTATTATTCCACTGAAAAAAAAAAATTTATATATATATTTAAACTTAATGTATTGCAACTGACAAAAGTAATGATCACTCAGACAGCCCATATGAAAAATCAATCATCCTTTTCACGCGTTTGGGATGGGGAGAAGCGATAATCTTGCATGCGATAAATCAACCCTGAGGTAAATCCATTTGTTCCGCCAAGCACCATGCTGAATTCCGTGCAGGATGAAATCTCGTGAATGCAATTGCAGAAACTTGATCGGCACACAAGGTCCTTTCTTCCCCTTTCTCCCCGGAAAAAAACGAGGAAAGCCGGTTCATTAGGACGAGGACTCATTCGAAATTGGAAATCGCGCTTGGGAGGAACGAGATTGCCCCCGATTGAGGCTCTTTCGAGGACTCTCGAGACGCGGAAAAAATCAAAACGATAAGGACGCAATTAAAGCAAACCCACTGCTGTCAGATGCATTCACATCAGGGATATTACGATCTGAAAATTGTCGACTCTAAAATATTCAACAGTAAATGCAAATGAGTCAGGTGTCATTGATGATATTCATTTAATTACATCTCCGCCGTGGTCCGGTTTGCTGAATCCAAAAATCTTGTTTAAATGAGGAATAAAAATTTATAAAAATAATGCGACGTAACGAAATTAGCTAATTATTTACTGTGGACATGGAACAAAGTTTTAAGTCAAGTTATGGAGGCGTAAACCGTGGTTCGCCAATTTTAACCGAGGTGCAAACCAAGATTTACCCATCTTGTCTCATTTTGCATTCGCATCAGGGATATTAAGATCTGAAAATTGCCGACTCTAAAATATTCAACAGAGGTTCGGTTTCGAGGAGGGAGCCTTAGAGGATTATCGGATAATCCCCGGGACTTCGTGCACCGCTGGAAAAATGGTTAGTGGAGAGACACGTGTCGATGCGAACGCTGCATATGCCATCGCATGTCGGGGTGCCACGTGTGCGAGGTCTGATTACACGTCTCTGAGGCATCGCGCAAATTTGTCCAGTGATTGGCAAAGAGACAAGAAAGTAAAATTCGATTCCCCCAGACGGCAAAATGGCGAATTTCAGAGTAAAACTCGAAATTTGACTCGCAAGTTATCCGTATTCTGCAAGTTTTTTAATTTCCGATGACTCATTCTTTATTTTAATAAAGATCTCGATGTTGATCATGACGTTAACGACATGCCAATTGAAAATGCCAATTGGCACTTTCATGAAATGGCTCAGAATACAAAATGAGACAACATGGGTTGGTTTACTTGGTTACTTGGTTTGCATCTCGGTTAAAATTGGCGAACCATGGTTTACGCCTCCATAACTTGACTTAAAACTTTGTTCCATGTCCGCAGTAAATAATTAGCTAATTTCGTTACGTCGCATTATTTCTCTAAATTTTTGTTCCTCAATTAAACGATATTTTGCGGATTCAGCAAAAGATCGAATTTCGAGTCTATTCGCAGCGTTTTCCTCGACTGACCTTTTTTTTCTTGACCTTTCACCCTTTTCAATGGACCACGGCGGAAACGTAATTAAATGAATCTCATCAATGACGTCAGACTCATTTGCATTTGCTTGGAAGGAAACCGGCGCGAGTAAGCAGATTTGAAGATCTTATCTCGCTGAAACGCTATTAAAGCGGAGGGAAAATTCCTCATGAATTTCATGAGATCGAGACGACTCGAGAATCTCATTAGATCCCTGATAGGATTATTATTTTTAAAAAAATCTCCCGGGGGAAGTGAGGTTTCCAAATGATAAGATTTTAATTGGAATGTTTAATTGGAATCTGGAGACGCCATAAGTTATCTGCAAGGATCTCCGAAGTTTTTTTTTTCTGCGGGATTCAGCGGAGACCCAATTTCCTCGCAAGGTGATCTGCTTTCTTCCTCATGGCATCCGTTAAGGAAAATCCGTTAATAATAAAAAAAAATAAAAAAGTAAAAGATTCCCCTCCGTTATCCACATGAGTCAAGCATTTAATATCTTATACAGGTTTTATAATAAACCGGATTTTTTTTCTTCCCCCATGAGCGATGAAGATAATTTTCTGGAGATGCGCTCATCTCATCGCACGCCGCTTCCTTCGCCCCGCCTGACAGGTGCCTCCACATTCCTTCCTCGGAATGTCATGGCGGTGGAGACACAAAAAAAGCCATCCGACCTTGAGCCTCGCTCCCACCCCCGCACCATCACCCCCCTCCCCTCCCACCCCCGCACCATTACCCCCCTCCCCTCCCACGCCTTCCACGAATTGCTGACAGGCGTAATTCCTCCTGCTAATGCGATTAAAGCCTCTTCACTCTTCGATGCTGAATCGACCCGTGCTGGAAAACTTTACATATTTTTGAGGAAGGAAAAATCGAGTATTGACAAGAGGAATTGGACTTTGATGACCCTCGATAGATGGCAGCACCATGGGGATGGTCTCGCGTAAGACTCGATCACTGTACGCAAGGCAGGTCACAGGATGACCTGCCGTAACCCTGGGAAGAGGGATGTCACGGGATGACCAGCCGTAACCTTGGGAAGAGGGATGTCACGGGATGACCAGCCGTAACCTTGGGAAGAGGGATGTCACGGGATGACCAGCCGTAACCTTGGGAAGAGGGATATGACAGGATCTCCAGCGGCATACTCCGAATCGGTCGCGCGACACGTCCCTCGCGCTCGGTAAAAGGGTTCAAGTACCAGAGGATAATGCTTAAGGGTGAGGCACAAGCACGTTTCTGGGCTTCCACTCGACGCAATAGTGGGATGCGACAGCTGTCTCCTGCGATCTTTGAGGGGCTTCAGTGAAGACGAGGGAGGGCGATTTTTTTCACTGAACGACTGAAGATACTCTCGATCCGTCACGTTTCGGTAAATATGGGATCTTTCGGGGACCTTCACCCGATTCCCATCAATTGTGCTCAACCATCCACGGAGGAAGACAAGTTATGTAAAACAACGTGAAAACTAATCATAGCACAATTGTTTCAATTTCAATGCCCTCTCATTCAGGAGGGGAGGAGGTGGGATGGGGGGTGAGGGGGAGGGAGGGGGTGGGGGGGGGGGAGAGTCAAAAACAGTAATGCCGACCCGATCGACACATTGATGCAACGTTGTAAGAGCTTCGACGTTTCGACTCCATCATGTTGTGTCAATGTTGAAGAACATCGATCGCCACATTGTATTGGCTCAATGTTGCAATGAGACAGATTCTCAACAATATCTCAACAGGCTATCGAATCCATGCGCATGCTCCATTTGAAGTCAACCTCAGCCCCTCCGATGTCGAGATTGGACATGCTCCTCCCGTTCTCGACATAGACCCTATGGTGAGATCAGAGCCATCTCTGCGACATAGACTCTGGCGAGATAAGATAGAGGCATCCCTGCCTCGCAGCCAATCCCAATGGGGATCCCAACTTCGTGGTTCCAATGATCAGAGATTATTTGGCTTCTAACGATACGATAAGCCAGGTACAAGTGGATTAAGCACAAATAAGGCTTTAAACCGCCGGAGAGCCAGCTGCCCAACGCAGGCGAGCATCCAGCCAGCTGCACAACGCAGGCGAGCATCCAGCCAGTGCAGTCTCCTCTGCGGTCACGACTTCTCGTTCTCGCTGCGACATTTCTCGTCGTTTGGCCATTAAGCAATCGTGGTTTCCGCGAAGCTGCGCCTAATAACTCGAGAGGGAAGTTTCCCCGAAGTTTCTCAGTTCTCCGGGGGGGAAAATTACGACAATTCGCGCCAGGCAAGACATGCCCTAAATTCCCGGAAAGACGGAACTACCCCGGCGGAAATTCATCTCGACTCCATTCAACTCCCAATAACGGGAATTGAGTTAATCGCAATCAATCCCGCCGCCGACTCGAGTAATCATGGCAATATTGCGATTCCGCGAATTGTTGATCGAGTCGGCTCTACCGAGAAACCCAGATGGCAAGTGCGAATTCATGCTGGTAATGGTAAGGTATTGATTATATCATTTTTTTTTTATTTACCAGACAGCTCCATCAAGTGGTACACGAAAATCCTTTCCTTTTCCCCTGATAATAAAGCACTGCGATATTTCCTCGCTCGCACGAAAAAAAAAACAAACATTTTTTTTGCAATGTCAAGAAGTTTAATGGAATATGCAAATTTTGTCAATTAAATTAATATAATTTCCGACTAAACTAAATTAATTTTTGAGGCAATTGCTATTAAGAAATCTGGACCGATTTTAAGACAAAGGATTTTCTGCACGATCAGGAAAAAAATTGCACTTTTTTCGATTATGTCCGGAGCCCGAAGCGATTCGCAAAAAAATCCGAAAGAGAAATTTGCAAGACTCCAACTCCAATTTTTTTTTTCTTCTCGCCAAAATTCACCGGAAGTTTGACAAATTTGCGTTCAGCGATTTGCACTTAGTCAACCTACAAATGCCGAAAAAAAGTGCAATTTCTTCAGACGAAAGGGAAAAAAATGCGAAAAAAAGTGAAGCGGGTAAAAAATAAATAAATAAATAATTATAATAAAACACGGCTCGTTTTGGCCATTTCATCCTCGATAATCGGTAAGTCTGCGGAAAAGATTAGTACCGATCTCATGCTTTCGGGGGCTAAACATCTCAAAGTCCTAAACTCTCGATCCTGGATCGACGGTGAACCGATCCACCTCGATCGATGATCCGCCTGGGGAAGAGAGAGAGAGAGAGAGAGAGAGAGAGAAAGAGAGAGAGAGAGAGAAAGAGAGAGAGACGAGGTGGCTTCTCCGCTTCTCTTTCCTCTGGGGTCGCATTTATTCGAAGGAAGTCCCCATGCATCAAGTTGTCTCTTCATCTATCATGGTGGCTGATCGGATGCTTTGTCGGCCGTTCCGTCCTTCTTCTTTCCGTCCATCATTCCGTCCATCATTCCGTCCTTCGTTCTGTCATTTGTCTCCGTTTTCGAGTCGGGTCCGGGGGCATGGGATTGGATTCTCGAAGAATTGCACTCGGTATTCCCGTCACATGGAGTCCCCATTCGTTTGCGAATGTTGTGAATTGCCAGAATGGGAATTTGGCCCCGACTTCTTTCCTCGTGCCTTCTCCCAGCTAAATGAACGCCATTCCTCCCAAGCACAATCAGCGCGAACGACATTCAGCAACCGATGGAACGGCTGATGCTTCTTCAGCGGCTGATAGCGCTTCAACCGCTTATTTTTTGCGTGCAGATTTATCGAGATCGCAGCAAGGTCAGCGAAGTTCCAGCCGCAATCATCTCACGTGATTGCGACGAAGTTGAATCGTACGAACGCAAGTAACTCACTTTCAGGAAATGTTTTATTCAGGAACCATCGCGGATTCTTCGCCCATTTTTCATGCGGGGGTCCGTCAAAATTTCCATTCATTCCGTTTTCGTTTCCCTGGAAATATGCAAAGTGGCCTTTTCCCTTTCTTCATCGTTCCGCAAGCAATGAAGAGAACTCCACGCCGGCAATTGAAGGCAATTAAACGCCCAGACGAGAGAAATGGCCCGTTTCCTTCCGCGATCTTTACTGCATGCTGGCCACGTGCCATGCCGATTCATTCATTCGCAAATTGAGGAAATCCGCGAAATTGGCTGTAACTCGAGGATGGCTATACGATCTCGATTACGAGGGATAAAGGTCTTTGATCACCCCTATTGAGAAGGCCTTTCAAGAAAATAACTCTGAAAAGTCCTCTCTGACCCCTGCCAATCCGCAGAAATCCACCGGCATTGTCTAGCGGCATTTCAATGACGGCAGGATGGAAATACACGGATGGAAAAAAAAAGCGCCATCTGGCGATCGGTCGCGGCTCCCCCGATGCATCGAGAGAGATGGCCCGACGATTTGGCAAAAAAAAAAGGGGCACGGGCATGAAAAAATAATACAGGGTGATTCTTTCGTTTTAGTACCCTGCCTGAGTTATTCACGTTTTTTAGGGTACTAACACGAAAGAATCACCCTGTAGATCCTGTCCTCTCTCTGTTGGCATAAGTTCAAGGGTGGTGCTAGCAACGCAACTGTCGCCCGCATTAGCGACTGTCACTTCCACTTGGTTAACTTCACCTTATGTGACGTCACACCCGTTGATTTTAGGTAAGGGCGGGTTCGCTGAGAAAATCCGTGGTCCTGGCATACAGATGAGGGCGAATGTGAAAGAAGTAGATGGGAGAAACAAAAAACGGACTTCCGTCAATTGCCAATTTAATGTCGCGGGATCGAAGCAGGGGAGACGGAAGACCAGACGGGAAAGCGGGGATCTAAGCAGGAGAGACGGAAGACCAGACGGGAAAGCGGGGATCGAAGCAGGGGAGACGGAAGACCAGACGGGAAAGCGGGGATCGAAGCAGGGGAGACGGAAGACCAGACGGGAAAGCGGGGATCGAAGCAGGGGAGACGGAAGNAGGGGAGACGGAAGACCAGACGGGAAAGCGGGGATCGAAGCAGGGGAGACGGAAGACCAGACGGGAAAGCGGGGATCGAAGCAGGGGAGACGGAAGACCAGACGGGAAAGCGGGGATCGAAGCAGGGGAGACGGAAGACCAGACGGGAAAGCGGGGACACGCGTGGAAGGGTGGATGCTGCGCGGCCGGATGGAAGCAGCGGGCGTTTCAGCGTCCTTCGCCGATTTCTCATCAATGTTTTATGGCCACCTTTCGAGACCTCGTAATTGCTTGATTTGGGATCAGAACTGGCACAGAAGGAAAGGCCAAGGTCATCCCACGAAGATCAATTACTGTACCAAAAATGATGGATTAACTCCGAAAAGCATTAGAGAAAACCGGCACTGAGCAAACATACAGTCCCTCGGCATCGATTGCACTGGCTGAGCCTTTACCGCATTACGTTGTTTGCGTGTGTACCCCTTTTTTTTATGTAATTCATTGCGTCAACCTCATTGTCCCTGCCCAATTAGGGCAACGAAAGGGATCTGGCACTTGCGAGGTTTGGCTTTCATTGTGAAGCTGAGGCACGGGGAGCAAGAAGCCAGACCCGTTTCTATGGGGATCCCGAAAGACCGAGAGAGTCGCGAACGCAGCAATAACGCATCGACTCCCCATAAATAGGCGAGAAACGGCCTGAGGAATCCTTGAGAATCGGGTCAACATGCGACTCGGTCTTCCCTCCGGTTATTGCCCGGTTACGGCTTCTCTCAAGCAACTCGAGCCAACCGGAAAATCAGCCCTGTCGATAATTTCTCTCTCGAGCTTCCGCGAGCTTCCGCGAACTTCCGCGAACTTCGACCCCGTTCCGACGATTCCGACTTTCCATTCTTCACAAATGTCATTAGGAGTGAAAAAAAAATCCGCGCCGGCTCACTTGTCTCATTTCTCCCATTTCCCCTTCTCCAAGGGCGATCAATGACCCTAATTTATGTAAGAAAAACGACTCACCCCCCCAGATGGCTCTCCCGAACCCATGCGGATCATCTGTCTCCCCCAGGTTCATCGTGATCGTCTTCCCGATCCGATCCCGATCCCTGTGCACGATGAGCAACTGCAGGAAGGCGGTCGTGGTCGTCTGGATCGTCTCCGCCCTCGTCACCCTCCCCAGTGTCCTCACGAAGGTCTGTTCCTTTCTCCTATATTCAAATTTAAATTAAATTAAAATTAAATTAAATTAAAATTTTTAAAAATTAAACAAACTATCAGTTAATTGTATTTTAAAATGAAAAACTTTCAGTCTCAATGGGTGAGAATGAAAAGTTGGGTTGCACTTAGGTTTAGATCTGGCGGCACCGTTTCGTAATTATTACTCATAGCTCATTACTGAGGTAATTAGGGATAATTAGGGTTGGACGATATCTCGATATTGTAAAAAAAAAAAAAAAACGCGACATGGAGCAGTGATGATATATACCGTCCAGGTGTACGCAAGTCAATATTGTCTTTGGTGCTTTGCAAATCGATATAATCGTCGGCGATGTCAAGATCATAAAATCGCTGCCTGGGGGTGGGGAGCGTTTATTTATTTACTCGGAGACTCTTTCTTATCGTTCAGCGAAACCCAGGATGAAGAATCTCCCTCTCTCTCCCCTTCTGACGGAGAAAAAGTTCGCACATTGGAAGACCGTAGTTGCTGTTGATTTAGGTCGTCTCTGATAGTCTCGAAATTTGTAAAAGACTCCCTTGTTTCTTTGCCAACAACAAGAAATGCGTAAAGGGAAGGGCAGCCACGACTTAAAAAGGAAAAAAAAAATCGCTTCGCCTCCCTCCAGCTGCGATCGACAGATCGCGATCCCGCGGGAAGATATCGCGCAGTCCAATCGGAAGATATCGCGCGGTCCAATCGGCAATCATCGAGGATGGATTTCGTTCCGAGAATTTCCGAATTCGTTCCGCGGAAGATGGCCTGAGAGGGAGTTGAGAGAGTTAAAGCGTTTCTGTCTCCAGTTGATCCAGTGCCAAGCCGGAGAGATTCCTTCCTCATGTCAGGCGCCTCATGTCAGGGGCCTCATGTCAGGAGACAGCTGCATCATTCTCCCGAGGTGCTTCGACCTTTCGTCGATGAAGCACTTTTTCGTCCCGATCCGACAGAGATTCACGACCTCGCGAGTGAAGAGGATCAAGGAATAAAATAGGACGAAAAAATGAGGGCAAATAAATGAGAATAGTTAAATGAGGACGAATAAATGAGAATAGTTAAATGAGGACGAATAAATGAGAAACGGATTCATTTTATTCCCCCTCGTTTCTGCAAGGTAAAATGAAGCGCTGAGCGCAAATGAGTCCCTGGTAATCCTGCTAGACAATCCCATCAGCTGAGAGGAGATTTTCTCGAGAGTCCTCGAAGAAGGCCTCGAAGAAAGGCCTCGAAGAAAGGCCTCGAAGAAAGGCCTCTAAGAAAGGCCTCGAAGAAAGGCCTCTAAGAAGGCCTCATACAAATTCATGCCGAAGAGGCTCTCGTCCCCGAAGATGAATCTCCCGTCCGGCCTCGAACATCATCATTTTCGTTCCGGCTTCATTGCCCCATTTTTCACGGGGGTGGGGGGGGGGGGGGGAGGGGGGCGACATATATCCCCGGATTATGAAGGGGGTAACAGTTGCTCCCCCTCTCTGGCGAGTGGCTGCCATCGACTGGATTTTTTTCCTTGCCCTTTTCAATACGTTCGGATTATGCACGGAGAATGAAGGCTAAAGGTCGTAAATCATGGACCGAAAAGGACCGATCACCGAGATGCATCGGACTCTGGGGTACTTCAATGGCATATAAGGACACAAAAGGACCCTGATGAATCTGGTCGAGACGTCGCACTGCGATGTCATTGCGGGAGGTGCTGATGACATCGCAGCAAAGATGAATCTCCCTTTCACGGTCGAGCCTCGAGGTCGAGCCTCGATATACGGGTCATTTCGCAACGCTCTTTCTTTTTTATATTCTTGTTCCTTGCTTTTTCTTATTTCCTTTCTTGTTCCTCTCTTTCCTTTTTTTTTTTTTGCTTCCGTTCGCTATTTTTTCTCACAAGCTCGAAGGTCTGTTTGGAGACCGAAATGGACCGAGACCGGAACTCATTCGCAAGCGCAACAAACACTTTCCCGAAACGGAGCCAGCCCCGGAATTCGCAACAATTTCTCAAGCTGCAGGGAAAAAAAAAAAACGTTGTGCCAACGAAGGCAAGGAATTTTTCTCGCGATTTTTTATTTTGCGGCGGTTGGCAGCTTTACAGATTGGGTTTCGTATTTTTCTGACAGTTATTTTTCCATAGTTTTTTTTTAGCGCGCTGAAATCTGACGCAAAGACTCGCGCGCGTCAAGAAATATTAAGCACGGTACGAATCCTTTGCTAGTTATTTGAAATAACCAGGATAAATTACAATTGTGATATTGTGTGCTCCGTCCAAGAGCCAGACCCGAGGGAGCTGGTCCTTCAAATGAAAAGGGACATCATGAATGAAAAGGAACGTCATGAATGGAAAGGAACATCATGAATAGCATATATGTTTTTTCTCTCTTCGGAGTTTCGCCGGCGACTCACTCCGGGGGGAATTTAAATAATAAAAGAATATTGATTCGCCCCGAGACAAATGAATCCGAGAGATTCGGATAATTACGGAATCACCGAGCGGAAATCCCCCGAATTCACCTTCATTTCTCCCGTCACTTCGGGCTATCATTCAAAATTAAAGAGGACATAAAAAAAAAATTAAAAAAACGAAGTGGTAACATAAAAATCCTCGATTCTGAGCCCATGCGCTACGCTCCGCTTCCCCCCTCGAGGAATCCAGGGAAGGAAGGGAAAGAAGAACGCGGAGAAACCGGACCGTGAAGGCGAAGGAACGACTTCATTCGAACTCCTGTGTTCATTTATCTGTTCGTGTAGAGATACGAGTATGCTGGGCAGCATATATCGCAGCGTAAACTCTCTCAATTGCGTCGTGCACAGTTTGTTCAAAAACGTTTCTGCCTTATTGTTCCAAAGACACCTCGAGCACGGTGGCTATCAGCGATGGGAGCTGATAGAGCCACCTAAGCCATCTCTTCGCCTCTGAATTGAATAGCGAGGAAGTTAATCGAACGAGACGAGTATCGGCTGATCAATCTTCGGCAAGTCATCCGGTTTCCCACGATGAAGACGGATTCGTCTGTCGTGGTGACTCCATGTCTTCGAATGCAGAAAAAATCGTGGCAACTGGCGTCATGTCGTCGTCGAATATCGACAATTTCGTCGATGGAAAAATGGGCGAAAGGCGAACAGCAAACAAACGCCAATGTAAAAATCAAAGGATAAACCGTATCAGGAATTCAAATCACTTCATAGGTTGGTTCATCGGTTCAAGTTGGCCGTTGTATCGAAATAAAAAATGCCAATATCTATTTCCTGTAGATTGGTGATAGACCATTGAACACCGATCGATAGACCCTGTCCGATGGTCTATCATTCTGGCGCTCATGAGGAAATTTCACTCTGACGTTTTGTCAGACGGAGAAGAGAAGGGAGGTAATCCCGAATGAAGTATTTCCTTCAATTTCGAGGCTGACAAGGGAATTCGTCTTCATTGTCTGGATGACAATGGATAGGAATTCTCTCTTTTTTGGGGTCGGAATCAAGTTGGTTTGGTATATTAAAACGTTTCATTTGAATGCGAATACATTTGGAGGATTTGGTATTTTACATATGATATTTAAATAATTATGACAAGATATATGAAGTGAAAGCCATTTTTCAAAGGCTTTGAACCGTATTCAGGTCATGCCTGGGCCTTTAGGAAGAAAAGAACCCAAGAATTACGGGGCAAATAAGGCCAATCAGGCGTTTCTTTCATCATCTGTTTACAGTCTGCCCTCGAAATTCAAATGCACGTTGGGCGCCGTCATCGGCAGGGTTGTCCTAATCGATCGGCCACCGATAAGCACTGTTCCGTTGAAATCCGATCTCATCCCATCCGATGAAACCGGCACAAAAATGTTTCATAACCTTAAATATACATTTAAATGGAATAGAAGACCCGGGCACGGATGGGAAAGCAGAAGCAGTCACGAATCTGACATAACTCCAAGGCGATATCCGGCAACACTGGAGACGGGACTGGAGCCCGTACCATAAGCGTAAATAAACAACAGCTTATTTCATCTTTCAAGAGGAAATGTTGCATCGCCAAGAATGTGAAGAGCACTTTTCACGCTCCACGAGTCCATATCTTTATTTTAGCTGGGCTATCTCCTCCAAAAGTCTCACAAGTGAGGGACAGTATACATAAATAAATTAATAAATAACAGAATGTAATTCGCTATTCGAAAAACGAGATTCTGTTTTCTCCACAATCCTGAGGAGATGGAGCTTTAAATATCCTGTAGCGACTCAGAACGTAAAAAAAGAAGAACCCCAGTTTCGATGCTCTCAGGAATACGAGAAGGGGGAGTTATGTAACCAGAAAGGGTTGAAGAAAGTCTTATTGATTCGTCTCTTTCAAATATTTTCACGAGTGAATAATTAAGCAATACACAAAATCTGCTTGGAATCTGAAATTTATGCAAACTGGAAACTTAATGGAAGTAGAAAAATATTTCCCGCTTCGATCTTTTTTTGTCCCGGGCGAGAACCTCCAAGTATATATTTTAAAAAATTAAGTTCTAAATTATTACGTTCCTTTTTTCCCACTTTTGGCCGTCGACGGCAGATATTGATAGAAAGAGAAACCTGATTATTTATTCATGCGTTTGGCTTTCCGCCTAAGGTCTCAACGAATTCGATACGGAAGGGAAAATATAGAAACATGCTCGGTATTTCCCTCGAGACAGAAATAACACCCCATTTCCCTCTCGGCCCATGCATTAGGCAAGGAAAATCAATGAGTTTCTTTTTTTAAGGCCCCTTTTCCTGTCTTCCGAGAAGCGTCACTTTATCCTCAAACTACAGTGAGCAAATTGCAAAATTTGCAACATTGTACAGTCCTGTACAATGTTACCAAATTTGGAACGCAATTCCGGACTTGTTCATGCCAATTTGCCAGGAGCGGCCACTATTCCTCAGCGGGATCCAGGCCACGGCCGTCCTTGCGTCATCGCTCGGGAGAGGCACACTGCAGCTGCGCATGCGCGAGCAGGACAGAAAGATCTCCCGAGGAAAGCGCTGAACCGCGGCCTCGTCGTCTGCTTCGCATATTAATTTTTTTTTTTACTATAGTCGATGCATCAAAATCGTGAGGTTTTCCCAAGTTTACTAAGTTTTCGTGAATGAGAGAGGGCAAGGAAGTTCATGCCGAATAATTTCTTCCCTTTGCAAGGAGAAAGTCAGCGTTGAAAATGGGATTCCTTACAATTCTGGCATCGAACAGAGTTCTGAAATTGCAGCGCTCAGAGAATTCTTCCGTGCAAACGGCCTATTTCAGTGGTGCACCACTCAAACAGGCCATGGCCTTCGCAGGTGCATTTTAAAATACGCATTTCAAAGGTTGCACTGGAAGAGTCGATCATGAGGAAATGACGTCAGTAGACTCTCGCATCAACTTCACACTGGTCCTTTTGCCACTGCAAAAAGTTCTGCTGACGTCATTCCCTCATTTTCCAACTCGGAAAGTCGTCAACAGCTTTTGGAGTTTATTTGCATTCGGAGCTCTGCGATAAGAAATTGCGTGGGAGAAATCGCAAAAGCCGGAGATTAAAAATTTTTTGCAAAAAAGTCATTCCGTTTTGAAGGAATTCGCTGTTGCATGCACGAATGGGGAAAGTTACTGCACATTTCGCTGACTTCTGATCAATTTCCCCCCGGAGTTTATCAACCGAGCAGATGTCGGAATACGAGCCCCGAAAATCCCGTCTTTCCGCTCCGAAGTACTTCACAGTACTTTTACAGTACTTTCTCGTCTCCGTAAATCCTCTTCGGGATTTTGAACAATCAAGTGGCATCGATTAAACGGACTTAAAAAAAAAAGGGAAGAATAACTTTTTTTTTTTTTGCTGGCATCTCCGGCACCTGTTTCTTTCCCAGGAGAAATTCCGGTACCGACCAGGATCGCCTCGATCAGATCGACTCTACAGGATCGCCTCTAAAAGATCGTCTCGACGATGGCCACTGCCGATTCAAAAGAGGCCATTGATTTTCTGAGAGATTCATCGATGAAACGGCGCGGAAACGCAACCCGCAGCCGAATCGATGAATCTTCTAAATGGACGAGTCGAGACGGTCATCTAGATCGAAGCATCTAAATCCAGGCATTTAGATTCAGGCATCTAAATCCAGGCATTTAGATTCAGGCATCTAAATCCAGGCATTTAGATTCAGGCATCTAAATCCAGGCATTTAGATTCAGGCATCTAAATCCAGGCATCTAGATTCAGGCATCTAAACTCAGGCATCTAAATTCAACTGAATTCTCATATACTCAACGTGAAACCCCAAAACACCAGCGAGGCCTTTGAGCTTCACGCTGAAGTATGAATTTTAACCCCGAGCTGATTTAATCCGTTGGAGTCCCTTAAAACTCCTTTCTCCTCTTCAATTTCCCTTTGATCTCTCTCCTAGCTGTCGCTTTCTCATTTTTTCAGTAAGCCCCCCTTTTCATGCGGGATCAATGCAAACCAAATCGTTCAGAAGATCTGGCTTAGAGCTGTGTTGAGGAGGTTTAATGCTATCTCAGGCGTTCAGAGCCTAATTTCATTTCGAAAGGCGTGACTTTTTCAATTTCTCTGACAAGGATTTCTGTGACTAGTGCCATGGCGCAAATCGCAGGAAATTTTCTTGCCAATTTCTATCAATTTCGCAAAAAAATTCCCTGCGTACTATTCAGCTTGAGAATGATTGAAGCCATGAACCTTTGGTCCTTGATATTGCGTCGTTGCCTTCGCAAGAACGGATTTAAAATCTCGTGCGAAATCCTGACACTTCCAATAACCGAACCGAGAGCCAGAAAACCTATTTTTAACACGTGTCAGTACTGATCACCGCGTAGAAGCCAAGGACGAGAGAAGAATCCCAAGCGTTTAAGAGGAACGCGGGGCCCGCGCCTTGTCTGCTCCTTTCACAATCATTCACTTCACACTTCACATTTCACAAAAATTCACTTCACATTTCACACTCGCGAGTTCCTACGGAAGCTCAAAATGAATTGGTTTTCACGAGTTCTCAAACGGGCGGCTTGTCTTTCCCTCCCGATGACAACCCTACGACATGCCTTCACCTCTCGATGATCATTCTCCATCAATACCTGTGAAATAAATTCCTCTCAAGACTGCAAGCTACACCTTTCCCCCGAAAACAGCCAGCCCAATGTGACCACAAAAAAATGCTTTTAGTGCAAAACCAGTGAGTCCATCAAACGACTGAAGATTCTCAGAACGTAAGAAATCCGTCGCACGATCCCGAATCATTTGACGAAGGATTTTCCCTCTCCCAAGCACTCCATCGATTCGCAAAAGAGTTTGGTCCGCGGGAAATGAAAAGGAAGTGAGAGAGAATAAGGCAATGCAAAAAGAGGAAGAGATATGTAACGCAGATTAAATCTCGAACTAATGTCAAGCATTAGGAAAGAGCGAAGTTATGTCACAAATAAATCCCAGAGAAGAAAACTTCCTGGCTTGTCCTAAGGGAAAAAGGGGAAGGAGGGGAAGGAGGGGAAGGAGGGGAGGGAGGGGAGGGAGGGGAGGGAGGGGAAGGAGGGGAAGGAGGGGAAGGAGGGGAAGCTGGCTCAGGGAAGGAGGCTTATATCATATAAAGAGTCATCATGTGATGCGGATTTACCTGATCCATTTTCCCACCTTTTTTTTTAACTCCAAGCAGCTAAGCTTTCCCTTTGGGTAAGGAGGGTGCCGTATTCCAAGCTTGCTGAAAAGAACGATGTTACCGTGATTTCCCCTCATTCAATCTAGACAAATTATGACGTCAAAGAAGAGACGTACCTAGAAAAAAAAATTATTGGAGCAATCACAATCATAACCGCTATAACTGTATCTCTGTGTCTTCCCCATAAAAAAAAACGTTTCAAACGGAATAAGTCTTAAGTTGATGGACAATTTCTTGGGGGGAAATTTGCATATTTTATGCGATGACGTAAGAAATGACGTCAAGACATTTTTATATATTTTTTTTCCCGTTTCAATTCCATGTTCTTCCAAGTGCCTCCGCGACCAATGCATGAATATTTGCGTCGGTATTGACATTCGTTCAAAAATTTATCCTCGCTCCTTTTACGGAAAGTGGCCGTTCTCCCTCCCGATTCGATTACTCGGTAAGCAACCCGATTAGGCAAAGTGAGTTTCAGGAGTCTCGGCGGGGCAATTTTCCAGCTCTTTTGCTTCTCAAATGGCATATCGGAAACAGGAAAAATCCATCACTTAATTATCTCAAACATTTTTAGTTTTTCGTTGCCCACTCAATTAAATATAATTAAATTATATATATATAATATAATACATACAATTAAACTAATGGATGCAAAAACAATGAAAAATGAACCCTGCCGTTGCAGACGACGACACCCCTGACCTTCAGCAACAACGAGACGACCGTGACTGTCCACTACTGCTTCGACCGCGACGACATGAACATGCTCGCCTACGCCATCTACCAGCTGCTGACCCTCTTCGCCCTCCCCGCCCTCGTCATGGTCGTCTGCTACGCCTTCGTCATCCGGGACCTCTGGAAGAGCACCAAGAGCATCCAGACCCTGACCAACAGCCGACGGTCGGTCCCGGTCGTCGCTTCGTCTCGTTCGATTATACTTTTTGAAACTTTCCTCCTCAACCGTATGAGATGACAATTTTCCACTGTCATCCATAAGGCGTAAAATGTGCTCCTCAAATAAATTGTAAAACTAACTTAAAAAAAAAAACACTTTCGGTCCTTCCTTTTTCATATTGGTGCATTCAACTGTTCCCATGTTCAAGCATAAGCGAGGGTCCTCTATTGCCAGCAAATCAAGCATTTATTTCTTTTTATTATTTAGAAGTATTATTTAGAATTAAATCCTCTAAATTAAATCCTAGCCCTGTTGCAGTTCCCCCCCCCCCTTTTTTTTCTTTTCTCATCGCGGAAAGAATCGGGAAATTCTCGCGTGATATTTCAGCTTCATACCGAGCAGTTTCTGCTGTCCTGCACGACTTTAATATGCGACAGGCATCGCCTCCACGGCATCGAATACGATGCCGCTCAGAAATTCCATCAAGTCCCATTTCCTGCGGCGCCCATACCAGATTTAAAAAATTGTCTATTTAAAAAAATGGGGATTGCCAAAAAAAATAATCAGAAATGGAATTTGGGGAATTCATTCGCGTATCGCCTGGGACCAGACGCGACGCACTGGATCGATCCAGGATTTATAAAATTGGAAATTTAATCCTGGATCATTCGATCCTGTCTTTGGATCCGAGTCGGACCGATCCAAGAATTGCGGCCGGTTCCCTCATGCAAATCGCTGAATCCCGCTAATATATTCCCTTACACGGAAACCCTCTCACACCTGTTCCGCCCGGGAACCATGCGACTCAATTGCCGGCTCGATTGCCGGCTCGATGGCAATTATCGAGCGGGAAACTGGTGGAGGAGCCAGAGAGTTTTCTGGGAAAGTTTATTTTTCTGCTGATTTTCTTTTTCTCCCTTTTTTTGTTTAGGGGTATTTATTTAGAGAATTCCAGACTTAAATGAGTTTCGGAGTCGCCTCTTCGCCCACGCAACAGGAGAAATTCCAGATTTTCTCACTCTGCTTCCCAGTTTCGTTCCGGCAGGCTGTCTTTATTTTAAATTCAGGAAGTTAACAAATACTCAAATTAAATTATTCCCCCCCCCCCTCCCCAATTGCCCCTTTGCCCCAATTGTCCCATTTGCCCCTTCTATATCAGCTAATGTCCTGAGTAACAGCCCACGCCCTTCGATCCCCCTTGCCGTAATTTTCCTTTCCGTCTTGTTTTCCTTCTTAACAATTGTCGGCAATTTTACGAAATGTTGCTGCGGATGTTGAGGCTGTAACCATGGTTACAGCCTCAAACTTGAACGAAACTCGAAGAAAAGCGAACCAACGAGTAAAAAAAAAAATCTCATTATTTGGGCCGATTTTCGAGTTTGAAAATTTCAGTTTCTAAATTGCCAAATTGGAGCATTCCTGGCATCCCATGACCATCCCGCTGTGATCCCCAGAGCGAGCCCGGCTGAGATGGATCTCCCGTCGACGGAGACGCTGGATCTCTCCGCCTCATCCACTCCGTCCATTAATCGATCGATGGCACGGAGACCCACGGGGTCGCACCTCTTCGTTGGAAAGCCTTTCAGGTATATATCTATATATATCTATATATGTACGTATCCATATATATTAAATATGATACATTTATCTCCGACGAATCCTCCGGGCGGAGATGCCACTCCCACTCCAGGCCGATCTCCCCCTGCGATCCGCCATTAGCGGAATGAGCAAAAATCTCCGCTTGACACTCCCACGCACACCTTGGATCAAAGGGCAAGATTAGAGGGGGCGGATAATCCCATCCCCATCATTAGACACCCTCGGCCCCAACCACTCCCCCCCGCACATCGCCCCAGGATATTCCACCAATTCGAGGCCGGAATGGAGTGATTACCCTTTCCCTCTCTCCTCCTCCCTCAGGAAATCCCTGCAGCGCATCAGGAGGACGTCGGACTCCCTGGGAATCACGAGTCCCAATCGGACCCCGAGAGGAAGTACCTGCAAGGAAGACGTCCAGAGGTCGAGGAAACAAGTGAGTGCATCGTGCTCCTCATCGTGCCCCTCGTGCTTCTCGCTTTCGGAAGGGGGAGGGGGGTTTAGGGGGTTAGACCCCCCCCCCCCTTGGTCGTTGGTGACACTGACAGGCATATTTCAACCTTCATATTCATATTCATATTTTAGCCATGCCCCTTTGAGGGAAGTCTGACGTCTGTTCACAGACTCAAGATGTAAGACCATGATTTCTTTGAAAAATAAATTAGGTGCAAGAACGGAGAGAAAGAAGTTATTAGAAACGACATCGTCGGAAAATATATTTAATGCCGACCGGCGGCCGCACGGGTTCCAAAGCAGCCGAGCCTCCGAATGCGAC
>CAJPEV010004073.1:0-15492 GCA_905338385.1 Darwinula stevensoni
CCCTGCTCCCCCCCCCCACCAGCCCCTCCTGCTCCCCCTAAAAATTGATGATTCTGCCGAAAATGGAACTTCGTCATCATCATGCGATTCTATTCGAGAACGGAATCGCGACAGAATCGCAATCCTGTCTCGCAAAAAAATACATTTTCCAACCCCGGCGAGACCCGATTCCCCTGCAAATTTTCTGTCAATTTCCTCCGCAGATCTGCCCGAGGTGGGATTCCAACTCGGCAGCAAACTCACTTCTCGGAGCAACAGAGAGGGCGAGGACGTCTACCTCGAGTGCTCCGTCCGGGCCAATCCCCCGTCCTTCTCCGTCTTTTTCACTCATAAGGTAATTATTATTAATTTGCACTAATTAATTAATTTTGCACATAAACTCGTAACGTAGCCTGGAAAATCTAGATGAGGGCCAAGTCCGAATTGGCAACTTTGAGTCATTGAAACACTACTCAGAAATTTTTTTAACTCTAAATTACATTAAGTTACTTTTAATTTAAATTTAAATTACTCAATTACAGCTAGTTATGTTTCAAATCCGCAAGATCGGAGAGAATCATTTTTGATTTAAGGATCCGTTTTAGTTTTGGCAAAGTCTGAAATGTCTTTGATTCCTGTCAACTTTAGAGAGAACACATAATTAGGAAGAGAAATTAATTTGCTAATGAGGCAATTAAAGGCGCTTTCGGAAATTCCCTAGGCTTGAGATTTATATATTATATATTATCGAGGCCTGAGGAGAAATAAAAAAAGGAATTTTTAAAACATTTATTCTGACAACTCTTTCCGTGTTTACCGAGGACAGGGACATTTCAGTTTTTGCTTGCTTTTCATCACTGTCTTAAAATACCATCTCGCTATGCCTCAGGCAATCAGACAATACTCGGCAATCCGCTAGGACAAACAAACGATACCGTAACGTATATGAATCCGGAAAGTTTCAACGCGATGTTTGCAGGCGGAAGGAAAGAACGGCTGAGAAATTTTCCCATGTGGATTTCCCAGAGGAAGACTCAAGTAGACAATTCGTAAAATATGCTTCAATGTAAAAATTCCACAATATTGCTATCGAAGATTGAAATCGATGAAAAAATTTGAAGGAAAAAAAGCCATGTAAACACGAATGTGATTCGACAGGGGAACCGGATCCGGCAGAACGCATCGGCCGGAGTGATCCTGACGAACCAGACGCTGGTGCTGCAGGACATCCGTCGGTGGATGTCAGGAGACTACAGATGCCACGCGCAGAACTTGCGAGGGGAGGGAGTCAGCCTCCCCGTCACCCTGGATGTCCGATGTGAGTTCCCCAGATGAGGTTGCCCTCCTCGAGGTGGAGATTGCCCTCCTTGGGGCGGAGGATGCGTTCGAGGAGAGCCTTTCGAGGAGGCTGAGGGAGGAATCTGCATGTCTTTTATCCTCCTGCCTCGAGGGAGCGAGTGCCTCGGTGAAATACCTTCACTCGAGAGCTCTCGAGACGCATCCCTCCAGGCATCTCAATCCGAATTCAGATTTGAATTCACCCGTCCTAAAGAGAGCTCGGGATGCGCCGTCCCGAAAAAGAGAGTCCGAGTACGGAACCCATCTGTCTTCTCGGGGCTCCCGTGGGAGGCCTCATGCATTATGTACCGAATCGAAGAAGATGAAGACGGCTTTTCGACGAGATGGAATTCGCGCGTGATTACGGTGGGGACGTCTCGAATGTGAGAGGGGAGCGCTCCATCCACTCGAGGAAATTGGGGCTCTTCGTTTTTTTTTTTATCCAGAAGGGCGCATTATAGGGAAAGAGAAAAGAGATTTAAGGCGCAAGAGGGCTGGAAAGACAATAATAGATGATATATGATAATAAAAAATTATTGATGAAACATTAAATTGAGTTGCATATGTGAGCGCGAGAGGGCCTCATCGCAGCTGTTTCTTCTACATCTGTTCGAAATTTGGATTTAATTTCGCTAATTTCATGTGCACAGTTCTTGCACGATCGGTTGGATAAAAACTTGCGTACAGCTACTTTTTTCTTTTTCAAATTAATTTCCAGAAAGAAAGAATGAGTTTTACCTTGTGAAAACTACTGCGCCTTCTGGAAATTGTATTGCTGGAAGGGCAGACTCCTCCACGGACTTCCTTCAACTGCTCAGGGGCGAAAAACGTATTGACTGCCCTTTTTTCCTCTTTGTAATAATTAACTAATCCGTTGGTTCAACTGGGTAAAGTGTTATACATAAGTTTGATTCATGAGCGCGCCGCCGTGATGCATAAACAAGCGAAAGGTTTTCTTTCCTAGAGCCATTTCTCCCTATTCTCTAAAATAACTGCGTCGCAAATGCAACCTGTGGTACCTGGAATTTTGTTCCTTGGAGGCTGCAGGCTGGTCCCGTGCACTTAAGTGGTTAATATCATATTATCATGCTTGTATGCAAGGTTATTAGGTCGAATCCATTAACGCGGTCTGAACTAGGCGCATTAATGGCATTAGAGGAACCTCTGAGAGCGACCTGTTTTTCCATCAAAAGAGGGGTCGCCCACGCTTCCGGCGAGATGCCTGTATGACGTCTCCATGGAGACTCTATGGAGATTTCACACAGGCAGTAAGGTAAAATTGTCACCAGTCTAAGCAAGGAAAAACTTTTTTCCCCCTGAAAGTTGCACCTCGGTGCTCGGAGGACCAGGAGTTCGTCTACGGCGTGTCCCTGGGAGAAGGCGCGACGGTGTCCTGCAAGGTGGACTCGAACCCCCCCGCCAACCGCTTCCGCTGGGCCTTCAACGCCTCCTCCGAGGTGCTGGACCTGGGCGAACGCGATCCCTCGCACCTCCACGGTGCCTCCACCTCCGTGTTTCCCTACACTCCCAAGACGGAGTTTGACTTCGGCACCCTCCTCTGCTGGGCCGTCAACGACATCGGGCAGCAGCGCTTCCCATGCGTCTTCCATCTCATCCAAACCGGTATGCTGCATGCCTCCGGGAATGCGCGTTCGGGAATGCGCAATCGGGAATGTGCATCGTTACATAGGTTAACTGGTTAGGTTCTCAAGGAACCGCATACAAATTTGGATTTGTTGATGGGTGCTTAATCATACGAGAGAACGCGATCATGGGCCTACTGTCTCTCTTGGGACAAAATATTTTAATAGTTTCATGAGTATTCATTAACTTGCAGTTTTTTTTTGCGGACATGAATATACGAGTGCCATAAATCCTCGCATCCAATATTCGTAATTCTGCACTTCGGCTAAATGCAGTTATCATACACATATTAAAAACTTAGATGGATATTCACGAATTTGGAAATAATTTCCAAGGTTTTTTCTTCGGCCTGGTCCACTTTCACCACGCTGGAAGAGAATCCTTTATAATGTACTGCAGGCCGAGGGAAGAGAATTCCTACACCCTCTCGCCTTCTCTACCGCCTTCCCCTTTGAATGATGAATGATGCAATGCCGAGGACGAGAGGCGGTCTTTCTGACCTTCCTTTGTCCTTCAATTTCGACTCGTTGCCGCGGTGGGCGAGGGAGAGGCCGAAAGCAGTAAACCTAGGAAATGGTTTTCCACACTTTTATCCCCGGTCCTCAAGCCTCGCAGGGGTAACAGAGCATTCTCAGCAAAGTCTTCATTACTTCTCTTCTAGCGACAGAGAATGACGGTGTTTGTGATGGGGAAGTAATCTCGACATCGATCGGTCTCGTGGGGATTCCGACGGGAAAAAGGGGGATTTCCCGCGCTTCATCCGATGGAAAACAAAATGATGGGCTTGTGGCCGTCGCTTCTGAGTTCGATCGGCAGGGGGATGATTCGATTTGAGGCCGTCGGAAGTCGTTTCACCGAAGATTTCCCTTCGCGTGCTCGGCAGACGAAATGAGCTGATTCGAATTTCCTGACTTTTCAAAATGTATCTGATTATGGAGTGAGTTCTGATGAGAATGGACGATTGCGTCGTGACGTGCCGAAGGCGGTCGGTGCGGCGTCTGAATTGTCAAAATTTCAATCGAATTTCCACGGATCGAGGTGGAACGAAGCCCACCGCGGACCGTCCGGTGGGGGGGAACATGCGCAGCCTGCAAAGCAGATGGTCGAGCGTGTCCTCCGAGTCAGGCGGGTCGGGCCTCCGTCCAGGCGCACGGTTTGGCCTTCGCCGCGGTGGAACTCGGCCGGTAAGTTTTTTTTTCCGTTGGAACTTCATTCGTGTGTGGGAGATCCGAAGACATAAAAACGGAGGGTTTCCATTTGCGCTTTTCGAACGAGGAAACAAAATTCCCTAAATTTCCGCTGCATATTTCCCACGTCGTGCGAAATTCTCACCTCGAATCTGCCTTGCTAACGAAAGCGAGAGGAAAGAAAATCGTTGAGGAATGGCCAGACTAGATGGAGAGACTGTGTTCCCGTCTATTGGAGGCTGATAAGCGCCGCACCTCTGCCTTCCCCCCCCTCCGGCCTAACAAGCCTTTAGCCTCTCTCATTAGGAGGGGGGAAATGGCCCCATCCGATTTCTTACATCTGGATAATTAGACCCTTGGGAGCGAGTGGGTGCGAGTGGGGGGGGGGGGGGGGGGGGGGGGGGATCGGGATAATTGGACCCTGGGGGGGGGGGGGGGGAGGGGGGGGGGGGGGGGGGTTAGAGGGGCAAGGGAGGATCATCAGTCGATCACTTTTAATCAAGAAATCATCCATAATCGGGCAATTAACATTCGCTCAATTAAATTAACGCCGATACCGCCCGTCGTTCCGTTCGGGAACGTTCCCACCGCGCGACCCCCAGTCTCGACATTCGCACATTTTGCCCAATAATTGCGAAGTTCGGAAAGACCGAGTCACCCAGCAAGTCTAATCTCCGCCTTTCAATATTACAAAGCCGGAGATTGAAAACCGGTTCCTTCCCTTTCTCCGGGGGAAAGAGCCCCCCAAATACAGCCCCCCCCATATTGAATCGGAGAGGGAAGAGAGCAACCAAAAGAGTCATATCGTCTGTCCATTGCACGTGCACGGCATCCCCTCTGCCCCTCCCGAGCGGATTCGTCTCACGAACTTATCAATCCTGTGATCTCCCTGTCCGCCCCCCCTCAAAGAGTGTTTGATTTGAGTCCTCTCTTGAGGCATCTCATTTCGAGCCTCTCATCGATCTACCGCGTGGAATCCATGATCCCGATGAAATCCTTCATCCGCCTTTGAACCCAAGGGGGAAAAAAAGCCCTTAAAAAGATGTCCTCCTTTTCATCCTCAGGAGAAGATGCCTCATTTATATGATGTTCCCCTCGTTTTTCCCCTCACCCTGACATCTTTCTCTTCCTCTCGACTGTCAGTCAACGCTCGAGGCAGAGAAATTATTTTTATGCAGCTGTTCCCTTTTATGCATTTTTTTTTTACTCCTATTTGCTTAGCATTAAATAGAATCGGCTCCCTTGCCCCCGACGAGATGAAATGCGATGAAGCTCTTTATCTTCGTTCTGGCTCGATCTCTCGAGACAAGCAGGATTGCTGGGAATTTCCTCCGCGACGAGATAAAAAACAAAACAAAGATTCGCCGTATATGGACTTCCTGAGAGATCCCGAGTGGATAATGATTCCTGGATCAACAGAACTACTCCATGATTCCTGAATCAACAAGGCTCCTCCATGATTCCTGGATCGGAATTATTAGCTGCGAGTATTCATCGCACTCCCTTTTAGGAATCCCTTTATAGGAGGGAAAGTCCTGACATGAATTTCACAGCAATTTCCTTGAAATGATTGCATAGTTTCGGCGATAAATTATTACATATATTAAAACATTGATATATTATGATAAATTATTTTATGATTTCTCCCATTCTTTCACGGACGCTCGTTTCCCCAGGTCCGCCGGAGCCGCTGATCAACTGCGTGCTCCAGAACCTGAGCATGACCTCCCTCTCCGTGTCCTGCCAGGAGGGCTTCAACGGCGGCCTCCCCCAATTCTTCGTGATGGAGGTCTACGACCACGGGACCCGGGACGCCATCCGGAACATCACGAGCTTCACTCCGTCCTTCACCGCCCGGGAACTCCGGAACGGGGCCCAGCTGAGCATCGTCATCTACGCCGCGAACGGGAAGGGACGGAGCGTCAGCACAATCTTGGAGGCACGCACCGCCGAGCCCGAGGAGGTCAAACAGGTCCTCGGCATGCCTAAAGGTCGGCGCTCCGATCGACTCCTCATTATCGACATCTAGCGAACGCGAATCGAGGCCGTAGCAGAAAGCTTCCGCTGCGATGCAGGCGACATCTATATTCCGAGAAAGGAGACGTCAGTTCCTCCACCTGCCGACCGTAGAAAACGATTTATTCAATGCCGAGAGAAGAAAAAGCGATCCAAAACGAATATTTTAATATTCATTCCATATTTTGCAGCGATATGTGGCTGCAACGGGTGCGGGCATGAAATGTATCGATTTCGAAGTGAAATGATATAGTGCTCCCTCGTTCTACCCATCAGAACTTGATTGGCCGACATTCAATATCCCTAAAAGCTTCCCTTCCTTGGAAATTCATATCCTTCTTTGACCGAATGGATCTCGGGATCCGTCTTTCTCGAAGATAATTCCGGAAATCCGAGAATTCCAAAAAAAAAGTATTCAGAAAACTCGGAAAACTGAAGTATTTTTTAAATAGAAAAATACGCGCCGAAAACTCAGAAAATTCCAAACATTCTAAAAAAAAATAGGAAATTTTGGCATGTTTGGAATTTCACATTTTAAATTACTTCTTGAAATATTCCATTCCGAGCGATTCTTTCTTACGATCGACCCCGTGTCGTCGCCCAGACGAGCAGCAGAGATCGCCGGTCCAGGTCCTGAAGAGCCCGCTGCTCCTCTCCGTGCTCGGCTTCTTCGGCCTCGCCCTCCTCGTCTCCGTCGCCATGGTCCTTTACTTCCAGTGCCTGAGAAAGGCCGCTCCCAGGGGACGCGGCAAGGACGGGCCCGGAAAGGACAACGAGGGCGGTCCCGACCTCCTCCACATCTCGCCTTCTCATCGTATCGGTATTTTTTTTCACTCAAATATAGTTGTCCAAAAATAACAATTTCGAAAATGATTATGCAAATTATAAACTAGATAATTAACAAATAACTAGTTAACAAAATTACTTGACACAAGCGTTTCCGTCAATTCCACGGGGGAAATGCAATCATCGCCACAAAAAAAAACAGGACCAAGAAGGATTTGGGCGATCTTCAAATTTAATAGACAAGCTCGTAAGAGTGTGTCATGAAATCGATTAGAGGTTCAAGGATGTACAAGGTGGCTGCGAAGCGGGAGATAGCTTTCATCAATCGTGTTTGTCCGTATGATCACCACAACGTTTCAAACTCGCTTGTGGCATAGGGACGATTGTTTCCCGCAACGTGTGCATCCGCTCGGAGGCCACCAGTCTGTCTTCGATATTTCGGCTTTGGTCACTCATAAAACTTTTAAAAGAAAGATAAACTGATCCCCCCGTTTCGTGGCCATCCTGTAGAATGATATTCACAGAGAAAACTGCCAAACACTCTAATACCAATAGCAGGTATGGAGTCAAAGTTCTAAGGTCACGAGACGATGCAGAGCAAACTTCATGCCCGAGAGCGAGTCACGAATCCCAATTACCTAATGAACCACTCTCGCAACGCGTCGAAATTGCCTCGAGAGATTTCGTCTCGGCCCTGCCAAGATGAACTTGACGAAATTGCTCGAAGAGGAAATGAAGGGATTCTCGTCTTCCGTTTTCTCCTGCATTTGGCAAGTTTCTCCGTGAATGCTCATCTCACATCCCTGAAACGCTAATCGATTGCATGGTACACTAATATGAGATTGCGTACCAAGTTTCACCGAGGTCGCTCAACTCGTTTTCCATCCTGCTACATTTCTGCTACATTTACATTACAATATAACATTTAATATATTTCATTCAACATATTTTTACCAAATGCATTTTTAATGAATACATTTTTGGCGATATTTGATTAAATCTGGAATGAAATATTTTATTCCGACACCTCAACGAGAAACCGCGGAACCCATGCGAGCCCACGCGAGCCCGCATCCCTCCCTCCCCCCCCCCTGACCGCCCTCCTCCCCGTTGCAGGGACGGACGGACGGCTGACGCCGAGCCACCGCGGCCACTCGCTGATCGACCTCTCCTCCCTCCCCGTGTTCACCATCCGCCCCGACGAGACCTTCACCACCACCGTGAGTCGCTGCTCCCGCCTTCATTCGTCATTTATTGCATTATTTATTTTCAAAATTAGCAAGTTCACGCCGGAAGGGGATTCGCGCTCCCCTGAACCCTGCAAAAGTCGGTCGGATGTCCTCACCTGATCGGAATTTTATCATCTAATTCTTCCGCCAGAATGGCGCAAATGGGCCAGGAGAATCTGATCGTAGAACCAGAGTTCCCCCCTCTGACAAATCTAAACCTAAAAATATATTTTTTAAACCTGAAACGCAATGACTGTTCTCGGCTTACGTAATACAGGGTAATGTGATACAGTCCCAGAGAAGACTGGCGCATTTTACATAAAATTGAATATTTTTTGTCTTGAAATGGCACAGCCCTTACGGAAAGATCCTATGAGATCCTATAAGAATATGAAAACCTTACAGGATTCCTATAGGGTTTCTATCGGATCATAGAAGAATCCTATGAGTACCCTATAGGAATCCTATAAGAATCCTATAAGATCTTTATGTTTAAAATAAGACCCATTAGGATTTTTCGCATAGGAGGCATTGGAGATCTTATGCAAATAAAGGAATATTTTACCTTTTCAATTGTTCACTTTTCGAAAATGATGTTTTTCAAACATCCTCTGTGAACATCGATGCATTTTCGCGCCCAGACAAGCAACTGAAGTTCCGCGTTCAAACTTCGTCAGCTCCGACCCACGCGCCATACTGGCAAACACATTGTAACAGATTGCAGATTACCTTCATGGTACTCTGCAATCTGTCACTGTGTTTATATAAAATACTATTGGGCTACCGTAATGGCCTTTACCAAATGACCACCAGAACAATCTGCTATCGGCGGAGGGAGGCTCGTCCCAATACTTCTGGTAACATAGTGTACGTCTTCGATGCAGACTGGAAAATTTGCATCTCATTTGTCGATGATGGACAGCTTCTATCAATTTTTCTGATGGCTGATCTTTCCTGGCTGATTTACGGCCGATCTTTCTGCGGCTGGACGGATAGTGTCCTACAGACCATCCCTTAAATGATGGACTCCCTCATGTTTATAAAATTCATGAGAGCATTCGTCTCCGTTTTGATACCCCTTGAGCTGACCCTTTGGCTGCTCATCGAAAAATATTCGTAGAAGCTGCCCATCATTTACAAACGTGATGACATTTTGCCAGCTCGCATCAAATCCATGTCTTCCCGTGAGAAAAATAAAAATGGTGTATTTTTACAACTGGAAGTGTCTCGGACCGGAAACTTTTTGGACGCCCCTCATAGAGGAGCATTATGACCAGCAAAAAAAAAAAAGAAAAAATTTGAAAGCGAAGAATACATTTTTGTATATTTAAAATGTGTGGGTCTTCTCTGAGCCATTTCTTCTGGGATTAAGGCTTAGGTTTGGATTGAAGCTTAGAGCCCTCCAGAGAAACGTGAACCCCATCGATCCGGCGATCCAGCCGGGGTGGAAGAGACCCGGAGCGTCTCGACATTCCCATCAAATTAATTAATTATTAATCATCGAGTTGCTTTGAGAAATCGCCGCGATCCCGAATGCATCCCCAGAGTCCATCGATTTCCCCCCGGAATTTCCGCAGCTGAGTTTCGGAGGGGAGGAGGGAGAGGATGCGAGAATGGGGAGTGTCCTCCTGGATCCGTGGAGGCAGATGCAGGCTCGGAACGCGGAATACCGTTCCGTGTCGCCCCTGGCGACCCTCCCCCGACCTCGTCCGTCCGACTCGTCCAAACTCCGCAAGCACTTCGAGAGCACCGTGTGAATCGAAGGAGAGGGGACCGTCACCAGCCCTCAATATGCGTTTTCGTCTCTTCCGTCCGCCGTGGAACGCGTGACGTCACAGATCCACCGTTCTTTCATGGGGTGAGTTGCTAAAAATAAAACTTCGCAGATGGACTTTCATCTACGTTTTCAGCACGCCATTTCATACTTGAGATCGATGTGAATTTTCAGGTGCAGAAGCAATCACCGGTAGCGAAGATTCCTCGCCTCATTCCGGGCGGAACAAGATCGCAAGTCCATAAATGCGTGATACGACTCAGAGTGCCTTCCGTTCCGAATCCCTTCATCCCAGTGCAAATTCCGAATAAAGCGATTTTTTGTGCCGATCTCTCTCTGTCTCATTTGCGACGGGAGACGCCGATGCGCACTTCGAGGCGGAAGAGGAAGGAGGAAATGGAAGGAGGACACATCCGCATTCGATAACGGACTCCTACTCTCCTCGTGGATGACGGACGGATGACAGACGGATGACAGACGCCACTCGAGGCGTTCCACTTCACCTCGCTCCGCTACGGATCCATTTCATTTCGCGAGTGCTTTCTTCGACGGTCGCACGATGAGCGGTAAGAGACCCTTTTACTTTCCGAGTCGTTCCGTGCATGGAGGACGTTAAGGGCAGAGCCGAGTCTAACGCACGATGTTACTCGATTTGTAAATGTCCCTTTAAATAAAATAAAATATAAAGGAAGGAAAGATATAAATGCCAGGAAAAAATATTTAGCTCTCGATCTCCGACGAAACGATAGCTGCGAAACGAGAAACGGCCGTGACAAAATGAGGCTAATGGTTCTGGAGCAAAGCATTAGTGATTGCTTCTGTATGGCATCTGCAATCTCATTCGTTGCTCGCCCGTTTGATTGGAGTACGGCGAAGCGCAACCGAGCGGGTTCTTCAATATCCCTGAATTTTAAATGGATTCTCGGAAACAAATTTGTTGATAAAATTTTCGTGTAAACGGATGATCCGAGCTTATATTATTTCTAACTGGTAAAAAAAAATGCATGGAGTTGGGAAGAAAGGATGAGACTTGGATGTGCAAAGCGATCCTCGGTGCAAAGCTATCGTCCCCGGGGGAATCCAACTTTTTTCTTTCGTGCTCGACGTCGATCGAACGTCCTTCCAGTTGATTGAGAACCACGGCTCAGACCGTGGCGGATGGTGCATCCCTCGGCCCGTCCAAGGGGCTGGAGGGTCCGGTCGCCCACCTGGTGGCTAATGGGGGGGTTTCAGTTTCGTGGGATCGAGGTCGGCTGGCGCAAGCACGGCATCCCAGCTGATGCGAGCTCTTTCCAAGGGGGCCTCTTTCCGCACGAATTTCCTCGGGGAAGATGGACACGCGATCTCAAATCGGAAGGGAAGAGATGGATGAGCAGGACTTGAGCAGGTATCGGGGTCGACTCGACAGAGGGCCATACTCATCGCAGCAGACGGTCCTCCGACCGGGAGATTTCTTCGAAAGGAACGCACGGAACTTGGCGAAAGAAGTGGAGAGAAGCGGAGAGACGCTCCAACTCCGGTTGATTTTGGTGTCCGTCGACTGTCCGACGCTGGATGCCCTTCGTTCCCTCGTACTTCGACAATAACTACCGAGCTCCGCACAGCGAATCCGGAGAGAGAACTGGGAAAGGAAGGAGGGATAGAGGGAGGGAGGCAGAGGGAGGGGAAGGAGGAAGCTTTAAAAAGACGAAAAATGACGTTTCATGTTCTAAGCGAAGGAGTGGAATGCATGGATCCTCTCGGGGAATGGGAGGGAAAGGGTTGGGTTTCTCCTATTTCCTTTTGTATTTTTTATTTTTATCCATGATTCTCCCTTCGACCCAGACCCAAATCTGGTCCACAAAAGCAGATTGCGATTCCGATACACCCGACCCATTTCTCTCAAGCCCCCCTCCCATTTCCCCCTCCTCCCCTAAAGGGTCTATGTACTCCACTCCTTTGCATAACACATGAAACACCATTTTTCGGCTTCCTCCATCTCCTCCCTCTCTTTCTCGTTTCTACACATCAATACTCGGCCTGAAATTGATGGAATTCACACTGTAAATGTTACTTCCGTGGCCTCCGTGGAAATTTATTTCTTCACTCTGTTTTCTTTTGTTTTATTATTTATTATTTTTTAAAGTGTAGATATGGGGTGCACAACATACGGCCCGCGGGCCGCAAGGGCCTCGCTGTGGCCCGCGAGGCCCTTGCTCGCTGCCCACCGTGACTGATGGCGTTTTAAGGGCTACTATGGCTCCTGCCCTGTAGGCCACAGCTATGGTCAGCCAGACTGCAGCCTGCGCTGTGAGTAAAAATCGCGAATGGCCCTCACAGTCTTTTGAGTTGTGCATCCCTGGTGAAGATCATTTCCTCGATGTCCCAACATTTTTTAGACTTAAAATATGGGGGCCGCCTCCACGAACATGGTTCATGCAACTAAAATAAATTACAGAATCTCTGACCAAGCCCATTCCGTTGCTTCGGTGGAGCTACCCCATTTGACCGCATGACAGCGGGAACATGCGACGGCGGAAACACGCGACGGCGGAATCATGCGACGACGAAGATCCTTTTATACGGTGAAGGCAAAAATACCGTATCGTCTCGATCTTCGAGCTTCGTTGACTCTGCAGAGCCGACGCGATGCACAAACGTATCACATTACACATCTGAAAGAATTGCGCACGAAGCCAAGGAAGCGCGAAAACTCATTTTGGCACTCATTTTGGTCAGCACTGCGGACATTCGAAAACCAGCGTTACCCACGAAATTCTCTCGGTTAAATTTGCAAATCCCTTCGACGCCGGTTTTAGGCATCGCGAATGTTCTCGCGCAGATTTCGGAAAGGGTACCGGATGATCCTGGCTTTAATCTTAGATCATGAAGAGTATAGAGGATTTCCGCGGCGCTTCTTGAAATTGCCCTGAAATCCTCGAGAAAGACCGAGAAACAAGAGAAATCCCAAAGAAGGAATCCGTTCCATCAAATCCATTTTATTCTATTACGAAAGTCTCAGTGCACAAATCGCCTTACATCCTTTCGCCTTTTTTTTTTGCGCTACGGACAAATAGAGAAGGAAACCAGTCCTCCCTAAAATGCCCTCAAGAAATGGAGAGGGAGACCAGTCCTCTCCAAAATGCCCTCAAGCAGCGGGCTTTCAGACGTTTCCCTGCTGAAAAAACCTCACTACAAACTCATGAGGTCTCATGAGACCTCACGACTTTCTCATGAGGTTGTCCGAATATCTCAATAGGGAATCCTCATGATGTAATCCTCATGAGGATTGAGGCCTCATGAGACCTCTTGTTCGAAAACCTCATGAGGATCTCATAAGGTTTTTCCTGAAATGCACAACCGACGCGAGATGGCGACTATATAGCCCCTTTGATGAGACGAAAGCCCAGATCTCACTGGAACATCTCTCCTGTACTCACTAAGTTGCATGCATTTTATTTCCACATTGAACATAATGAAATATGTTTTATTTTCTAAAAACACTTGTCCGAAGAGATAGCCCAGTTTAGGGAGACTTCAGACAATTCTGGCCTACAGGATGGAATGACGTATTGAGGATGGAATAGATGATAGTTATGTAACCATACATATGCCTTCGAATAAGAAAATTTCTCTTTTAAGGACTCGTGGGACCTTGCAAGCTGAGTCCCAAGAGACCTTTGGCGGTTATTGGGCCACGAGGCAAGCGGCGCCTCGATGCGAAAACTCCTGGTGTCAACCTCATGAGGTCATGCTCATGAGACCTCCGTCCAAAAACCTCATGAGGTTTCCTTTTGAGATTCTCATGAGGTTTCTTCAGCAGGGTTCTCGGTCACGGCACACCTTGAGGATCTCTCAATTCATTCTTCAAAGCTTTTTTCCGGCCGTGGCCCAACAGGGCGATTTTTACGGCGCCTCGATGCGAAAACTCCTGGTGTCAACCTCATGAGGTCATGCTCATGAGACCTCCGTCCAAAAACCTCATGAGGTTTCCTTTTGAGATTCTCATGAGGTTTCTTCAGCAGGGTTCTCGGTCACGGCACACCTTGAGGATCTCTCAATTCATTCTTAAAAGCTTTTTTCCGGCCGTGGCCCAACAGGGCGATTTTTCGATCGTTTCACACGAATGCGATATCTATTCCATCGAGGCGATCCCTGTCGTCGCACAGGTGGCGCAGAAATCATAGAAGCGACTTGTTTTTGCGGTACCAAATAAGAGGAGGTGCATATCCGAACCGAATTGCGGCGGCAATATTGGGCTGAGAATTCTTCATTTTCTCAAATAAATTCTTTACCAGAAGAGCGCAATATCAATCATTTTTGGCCGATATTGCTCTGCAGTAATATTAATCAAGTTGTGTCAAATAAGCTTAAGTTTCCAGGTACGCATTATCATTGCGATGTGAAAGAAAACTCCGTCGTCGACACCGGATGCGTTCGCGCGTCGGGTCGACCCGTGTCGACAAGGCCGACTCATGAAGATCCCAGTCAAGAAAGATGTGACCTCGCCTTCAAAGTGAAATAACTCAAATTTCCCCAGGCTCCCCCCCCCCCCCTCAGTGATGTGTTTGATAACCGCGCTGCGTCAGGAAAAGAATTACTCATTGAATCAAATCCTCGCGGAGTTTCCAGATCGCCCATGGAAGAAAAGAACAGTTCTGGATTTAAAAAAAAAACTTCAAGATTATGGAAGTGGGAAACGTCTTCCGGGCAGCGGGCGTCCAAAAACTGCTCGTACACAAAGAAAAAGTTGAGACTGTCGGTTCATTGATTTGCAGCCAAGGAGTCAAACCAGGCACCAGTTTAAGTGAGCGGCGTCTTTCAAGAGAAACAGGCATTCGCTGTCTTCAGTTCAGCGCAAAATTGCAAATGCCCCGAGTCTGTTAAAGGAAATTTGATAAATGATATGGCGATAGAAAGAGGATTAATAGACCTTTCAATTCCCGTTTCGAACACGAAAAAAGGTTGATTTGTTCAAAAGTTATTGCCGATCAAAATTGGTGCGTTTTTTGGGCCACCCTGTATAAATGTGCACGGTGGCCGCGGCGATCCTTCTTCCGGGGATCGACGAAGGGATGTCGGAATCGTCGTCGTTAAGGGTTTCCGCAGAGAATCACGAGGCCGACGACGAAAAAAAAGCAACGCAATAATTCAATAATTCTCTCCTAATTGCCTTCTAATTGCAATTTCATGCACGGGGTCATCTGGATCCACAAATAATTTTAGAATGGAGTGAGCAGTGCCATAGAAAGCTATTAATAGCTGAAAAGCTATTGGAAAGCTGGATGGATCTTGAAGAGCTCCATCCAACATTCTAAAATTAGAATTGTATGCTTTCGCAGAAAATATCTTTCAGTGAAAGAAAGGTATATTTTATAAATGAAATAGATATAGACGATCATGACTGAGCGACTGACTAAGGCTAAGTCCATGTTCTAGATATCGTAGAAATCTGGAATTTGGTGAATATGTAGCCATTGGGATGCTGAGTTCAAAATAAATCCGACTTTGGAGGTGCATGCCCTAGGGGCATTTTTTTTTTTTTTTTGGGGGGGGGGGG
>CAJPEV010004074.1:0-25116 GCA_905338385.1 Darwinula stevensoni
GGGAGGGCGCTCAACTTCAACTTCAACAGAGGACCGAGTTCGAAATCGTAGCCAGAGGGTATGTGGCAGGATACCCATTCAGGTGCAAGAGGCAAGGGGCAACAGAGATAGCGGTGAGATGAAGGAGCCATGGCTGCCAACTAATGGCAGAAGCAGCCTTATATACCCCGAGGGAAGAAGCTTCGAGAACATTCCAGCATATACAAATGCAAAGCCCCTCCCATTATTACTTTGAAAATGTTTATAAATAGTTTTAGGAAGTGTTGCAAGACTTTCTTTCCAACCCAATATATCTCCTTTTTTCGTCATGAAATTATGTCAAATAAGTATTTCACTTCAATTTCAATGGTGTGATTTCCTTTCTTTCATCCACAAGACAAGAGTTGACGTGTACTGTTGAAAGCAATAGGAAAATCTTTCCTATATGTCAGCTTATTGAAACTCCATCACTCTGATGATGAATCTCCATTGAACGAAATTCCTAATTTCATGTAATTATCCAAGGAAAATATACTGTGTATACTGTAAATGAGAGGCTAGGACGGAAAGACGAGAGTTTTCTCTTAGGATTTTCTGCCCAGGGGGGGATGAAAATTTACATTCATTTTACGTAAAATTAACGTAAACAGGCTGTTCGGGATATTTCCCTTTTGTGACAATATCCAGTGAGTTCCGTCTCATAACATATCATAGCCACACAACTTTCGAATTTCAAACAGGCATGCTTTCAAATAATTATGAGGGGATGTTTTCCATCTTAAGGGAAACTCTAATCGCCTGTATGATAATGTTCAGCGAGTTCCGCTTTGGAGTCTTGAAATGAGACACCTTGTGCTTATTTAAGAAACGCCCGCGTAAGATTTTGAGTTCGGCCGAGAAGCGGAAAGGACCGCTCTAAGCCATGCATCGGTTGTGTAGGTCGGTTGACAATTAAGTTTTCGATCGGGTGCGACCGAATGCGTAATCTGAGACCTCGAGTTTTGAAGCTCAGAGGATGAAGCAGGCTTTGGACCGGTTCGTTGGGCACTCGAGTTTCAGGTCGAGTGCGGCCATGATGTGAAAGCAATTCGCCTGGGAAGGCGTTCGGTGCAATGGTTATTCTTATTGTCAAAATTTGGTCTTATTACATAAAAATAGGTCGATTTTTGGACTTTTTATTCAGGAAATATCTCCTCCAGTTATGAGCATTCGATCGACATCTCACTCATGAAAATCCGTTCATCCCTTCAGGAGTTTCCCCGGAATGACACCATGACACGGACTGAGGTCTGGAGAACTGGAGGTCTCTCATCAGAGACCTCCAGTTATCAGGCTTAGAGGCCTAAGTGGGCATGTCACTTCGTGTGGGCCACGATTCGAACTGGGACGATCGAGTTTCAACTCGGAAAAGTCAACCCGTGCAGGCCTCTGACGAACCGAAAGACAGAGGACCCACAGAGACCGCGTTCGCAAGTGTTCGTGGGGAAAATGAAAAACTAATGAGTCGACGCTTTAAACATGACTTCTGCTCATATCCCCTCGGGAAAATCCTCAAGCCATGTAGTCAGGTTATAGGCCAGGATTTCAGTCTTGGTGCACCTGACTTATCTTATCCCAAAATTCTGTCATCACTGATTAATTCGGAAAGACACAAATGAATATTTACATGGGTGGATGAAATGAAATATGTTCACCATGTTAGTATTGTTTTTAAATGGTTCAATAAATATATGTTTGTGCTCATTTTAACCTAATTCTGTGCGGTCTTTGCAGGTTTAAGAAAATAAATTCTAAAAACTGCGGGAAAGAAAACAGCAGCTAAAAAAAGGTTGCTTTCTATGATGACAAGGTCACTGAAACTCTCGAGCATTATCATCTAATTCTACCTCTTCATTCCCCCCCGCTCTCACATACCAAGATGTGCATGCATTAGCACTCACGTTCCCCCTCCACTGTTTGGTTTGAACATGCGTATGAGAAATGATTTTACTTCCTTCCTCCCTTTCTTCCCTCGCCCTTCTCATATCTCATCCCCCCCTCCTTCATCTCTAGCCCCATTCCGTAGAGAAACTTAGTAAAATGCACTCTTTGCGTCTGGTCCCCTCTTCAGCAGCATATTCCAGTTTTGTACGTGGAAAGTCTGTTTTGACATTTCAAGGGAAATGTTAAATGAAGTATCTTAGTTTCTCCATACTCCATACTTCATTCGATACTTACTAATTCATTAACTGCATCACATCAGGATTTTTATATATATTCGCATATTCTCACGGGATTACACCTAGCGACTACACCAAATCGGAATATGCTCAAACAATGCAGCAGTTGTAGGCTTGGGGTGTCTTTCTTTCCTTGATGGGTGTCATCTAAATGTACCCACTCCTCCTCCCACATTCAGTAAAAGAAGTACTCCATGCTCAATCCATTTCTTCGCTGACCTCTAAAAAAGTATTCACGAGAAGAATGGACTGTGCCGTGGGGGCTTTTTCACGAAACGTTAACATTTCTTTAGCTTGGCATGGGATACGACGAATATGCGTTCAGAGGTCTGTCTTTCTCTAGCCGCTTGCAGCAGCAGTACTAAAAAAAATACCGTCAGCGCTCGACGCGATCACGTCATTAAATAACATCACTTTCGGGTAAGCAGCTGCTAGGCGAACATGATGAACTCTGAGAGCGCTGAGGAGGCCAGCGAAAATGTAATGTCATGGGATAGCTGGAAGCGTCAGCAGATCCAACAACACCGCTTAGAAAAAGGACGAACCCAGGGACCCCCGAGTCCTGAAGCATAGAGTGGACTGCGGGTCAACTCGATCTGCTCGACACGACCCACGGGACCGGTTCGCAATGTTCCGTCCGACGATTGAATGTCGGGTCAGGTCTGGAATCGGGTCGATTGGTTCGGGTTCGGAAAAAGTCGATTCGTGCAGGCCTCAGACGAACAGCGGAGGTGTGCACGGGTATCATTATGTAGATACCGGTTGGGAAGAAAGGAACGAAAACCGGAAAGTTACCATCCCTATTCATGGGAGATGTTGGATGCCTCACATGTGGAAACTCTCAAGTGGAATCTATGATTGCCGTATCCTTTCAAGCGGGGGGCGAGTTGTAAAGAGGGCGGCTAGCAGAAAAAAATGTTTGAAGGAAATAGTGTGACAGAAGCGTGCTGTCGCCTCGCATCTCACATGTACGAGAAAAGATGTCCAGACAGGAAAGGAAAAAAGGGAGGGGGGCCATTTGAGGCAGAATTGGGAAAATCCCACCACCCAGCAACCGATTATTTAAAAAGGCAATTTAAGTGTCTGCTATCTGAATCGTGAACAATTCCACCACAAGATAGCCTCCGAGGAAAGCAGCTCATGGTTGTTGGCGCGGAAGGAGGCATGCAGGAGAAACGCGGTCGATTCTTCGGCATGGCCTCAGTCGGATTGTTCTTGGTCAGAAAAGAATCAGCACATTCGCACTTGATTCGGCAGAGCAAATTTTCATAGTGGTCTCGAAGGATCTGTGTAAAAAAAAACTCGCAATATATTATTCTGATTCTGAAAATACTCGGTCCAAGGGGTGAAACTAATTCTGCATCTCAATTAGATCCCTTTTTATGTCTCGTTGATGCAAAAGATCTGGAAACATACTTCATTTCTTAGGGGAGAGAATAAGGGCAAGAAATGTTGAAAGTCCTTCTGTCTGTGAATTTGCCTATATGTTGATCATTTGAGCTCTCCGCACGTTGCCTTGGATTACTTGGAATCCTGATGAAGTTTTATGACCCCGTTTCATGCATGTCAAGCGCGTGACTTTTTTTGCTTCCGCCAAAAAGTGACACGCACCTGTCTGCATTTTAATGACCCCCCCAAATTAACAACCGTACCGCGAGACATTTATCCTCACTCATGTTTCAGAGAGTTTGAACGGGGTAGCGGGCAAGAGCGGCAACGCGCCAAGAGGAATCCCAGTATCGAAAGTGGCTCATTTCAGTAGAAAAAGAAAGTGTCCTGGGAACAATAAAATAATCTATAGCAATTGCCGCCAGTTGAAGTCGCAACATTCTGCTGTTTCTCCTGCCGCTCACTCACACATAGACACGCGGTATAACGCCCATGCACAAGTGTGTGAGACAAGATGGAGGTCCAACAAGGAAATGCGAGAATTCAAGATTTCATGCAAATCGGAAATTAAAGTCCCGCGTTTTCTATCTCTTGAAGACAATGAGCAAATTTGGTGTCATTGGATTCTTGAAAATTCACTCTATGGAATAGGTGCAAAAGATCCTGTATTCTTGGTAGGTGAGAGGAGAAAATCGACTAAAAATGTAAGAAATGACCCACAGTTTAACCAAAGGCCGCAGTAAAAACAAATAGGTCTCGAGGAGAGAAGGATTCGAATTCTCATGCAAATTGACACGGAACTTGTTTAGAGACTTCTTAAGAGGAGTTTTTCCTCTATTAAAGGAATTTTTGAAATCCTGCCTAATTTTTCAGCTGTGCCCATCAACCTCAGTTCCAAAAAAGTGGCATTTTCAAATGGATCTTCAAACTTTGAGGGGGAACGGTTGGTCTACTAAAATGGACCAGAAGGCCTCCAAAAACTGGAGCATGCTTTTGTCAATGGAAAAATTCTACAAGGAATTAGCGAGGGAAAATGGACATCGTGTGATGGAAAAATTATCAGTTTGGCCTAATGATGTCTCGACGTAACGATAGTTACACGTATACTAGCGGCCTGCGGCAGCTACGCTGGCCGTCTAATAGGTTGAAATTCGAACCGTCTATTGTGAACATAACGTCTCCTTGACAATCCTCTGTTCACCTGATTACCCATTCGGAACTGGAACGCTTCATTACATGTATACACTTATGGCTTACAGTACACAAGGAGATTCTATTCCTAAACACCATCATCATGATATTCCAGCTGATTGCCACAATCGTTCATTGTGAACGGTTTAGCACGTTTTCATAAGACTCAAGACGACTTTGCTGATTTCGTCTCCCCAGCACATTCAATACTCTTGCTTCAACGATTAGCTCATGTGCATATAGTACGGACAACAATGATTCTGAAACAGTACGGACCATTTCCAAGAACTTGTTCGAAGGCACAAAGGGTGCCTTCGAACATGTACCTAGTACATGTGCCGCACACTGCTAGCGACTAATTCCAGAAAATGCCTCGCCACCACATTACCCTGAGGCTCTGAAAGTGTTGCTCATGGGTGCTAAAGTGTGAGTTGCAGCAGGAGCATTTTTCCGTTGTGAAACAAATGCCTCCTCCCAACATCAAAATGTACACCCTGACAGTGCTCGCTGCGCAAGCGACTGTAGTGATTTGTGATGACATGGAGAGGCCTGACAAAAGGTCCCGAGTTCCGTGGTGTAATGGTAGCACACCTGACTGGCAAGTAAGAGGTGCGGGTTCAATTCCCGGCCGCCCCACGGCTTTCGACACCTGAGTGTTGCGTTCCGTGCATCAAATTGCCCAGCAGGCTGCATGGCTCTCCTTTTCCTGAGCTCAGCATTCGCTGCCTCTTGCTGTTCAGCCTTACGCACCCAAAGTGCAACAGGGTACTGCTCATCAGTCATTCTAGCCATTATGGCTAGCACCTCCTAAAGTACCGATTTAGGCACTTCGCACTGCAACTGCAGTGGCAAACGTTGTTTCCGCGCCAGCACCAATCGTTTATTATCTGCAGTGACTGCCTCATCGCCGTCCTGTAGGACCTCTTTCAGCGCTTTTTTGGTCGCCAAGTGGCCAGGTCTATGGCCTATAATAGCATAGCCTCAAGGACCTGGCGCTTTGAGGGGTGGATGGCCTAGCCTATGGCCTGAAGTGACTGTTGTAGGCCTCGCGCGCTGGAGTGACAACCACCACCACCACAACTCTCGGACTCTTCAAATTAAAGTATAACATAAGATGGCCTGGTATGGTGTAGCCTTGTAGGTCTGGCTCTTTAGGCCATGGATGGCCTGGCCTATGACCCAGAATAGCATTGCATCGTAGGCCTGCGCGTTGGGGTTGGCAGCCACGACCACCATCACAGAAACTTTTGACCTCTTCTAATTAAAGTATTAGATAGATAGATGGGGGGAATTTGAGACTGGTGGAAATACCTGCGAATATGATAGAGATTGCAATGGAAAGAGATTGTACCTTTTAAAGGAGGACTACAGCTTAAGAATATTTAGTTCTTGAGCTATTTGAATCGCTGGATAGTTACTGCCTCGTCCATCTGGTGGACGTCCTTCGGAGGGAGGCGGTTAGGGAGGAGCCCCAGTCTATATTGTCCTGCAAACTGCACTAGTCGTCATTACGAAAGTCCAGTTGAGGGTTGCAGGCGGAAGCTGGTGAGAAAAGTTATGATGGGAACATGGTCGCTCCCAGCGGCCTCTCCGTTCAAAGGGGTGGAACTGTGCTTTCCCCATCGCAATGTCAATTGCGACAATGGTGGATGGGGTACCGGTCATTTAAAATAGTGATACTTCTCATGATGTCGCTCATATTATATCCTGTTGACTTAAGACTTTGCAAAGAAGGAAGGATCTGGAGTTGGAGATCTGGATTGGAGATTGGAGTTGGATGCGCTGAGATCACCAAGAAGAATAAAAGGGTCATGTGTTGAATTACTGAATTCGAAACCGGAAGATGGAGGAAGGAGGTGGGAAATGGGAATAAAATACTTTAAGAGAGGCTGTTTGGAAACGACTCAAATTTAAGTTATTTCGATGTTTGGGTGCCAGCTGCGCTTAATCAATCCAGAATCGAGATTATTCAGGAAATTAACTGTTGAGCCCACATGATACAGTCTTAAGGGAAGCAGAGCCATCAACTAGAGTAATTCTGATTATAGAGGTGCTTCTTTACGTTTTATTCACTCAGGCAAATTATGCTGCGCTTTACATTTTCCAGATAATAGAGAATTTCGGCTCGCTTACCTTTCTTAAAGCCTGGCAATTTAAATGAAAGATTGAGGCCGAGGTGGTTGTGTCATTTATCAACAAGAGAAGTGGAGTGAGTCGGGGATAGAGAGGGTGAGGGAGGGGGGAGATAGATATCATAACCTGCAGGGCAGGGAATATGTCCTGCAGCTGCTACAAATTTATTTGCAGCGTGTTGTCGCACTTGGCGGACGCACGCGCAGCAGAAATGACGGGCGTGAGAGCGGGAACGGTGATGGGAACGGCAGCAACGGCAGGCGCGACGGGGCGGGCGCGATTGCAGAAGAGGGAACAGCGGTCGAGAGCGAGCCTGTCGAAGCCGCGGCAAAGAAGGTTGCAACCTAAGACGCGGGCACAAACCCCACGCGGGGTTGAACGAAAGGCGAAGCGGGGACGAGTTTTGTAGTTGTCCTGGTTGGAGTGGGGTGCGGGTAATGAATCTTGGGCTTGGAGAAAGTTCCAACAAGGTTCGTTTACTCTCTTTGATCTGCTTGGAAACATTTTGGCTAGGAGAGAGCCGACAAGTCCGGGGTCACTGTCGATCTGCGGCCGTCCATCCTGCCGTTTGCGGGAGGCAGTGGAGTGCGCTGCATGGTTTACCAGGCAGTGGCTGTATTTAGGAAAAGGGGGGGGGGGAATGCGTTGTTTCTGGTCTGGCAGTTTTTTGAGGTGTGGCTCATGCCCGCATAGCAAGAGGAAATTTCTAGATTCCTCCTATACTTCTCATAGGGAATATGAGCTTGTTTATGGTCCATGATTCTGTTTCGAAGATGGGATAACAAATGATGAAGTTCTCGAGTTCATTCATCGATATTATGAGATTAGGCAAGATATAAGGCGAGGTCGTGAGCACTCATGTGAGGGAAAATTCCAGGGAAAGAGGGGAGGCCACTTTTGTGTACTGCGTATGTGAGACCCATACCTCAATCTAGTGGCTAGGAAATTTTCAAAATTTCCCAAAATCTTTTTAACGCAACTTGGACCCGTTAGATCATCGCGTCTGTCCAATATTTCTCATTATAATCGATATCAGTTAAATATTGGGGAGTCAATATTTAGCTGATATTGGCAATAGGCGAAGATGTAGCCAAAGTGGCCAATGTTGGTCCAGCATTGAACAATATCTGGTGCAGCTGGGGGCATTGGTCCGTTGCATCCTCAGAGACCCCCTTTGCCAGAGACAAAAGAGATACCTGGGGATGTTTTAGACAGTATACAGACTTTTCATGTCTGCTGCATGGTATTCGCATTGCTATTAAGTTCACCATGTGACATTACACTATTGTCTCATTTCTTTATCGGGTCATGAATTTTGGCTTCATATAACTTGACAGCATTTGTTATGTGTGAATCAATAGTTCAATGCATTCATGAATTCTCTTCAAATCACGAGCTATGTCCACCTCATAAAACTTTGACGAGTGTACGTCTTTGGAGTTAGGATCATATCTAAGTTGTGGAACTCATCAAGCTTTATTCCTAGGCAGGGCTCTCTTCTATGGTATCTGCATTTTTACCTTTCTAGGCTTCCCCACTATCTCTCATATTGAAACCTGAAAATGGAGTGCAAATTCTTCAAAGTGCAGATTGGTGGGGGTGGGAGAGCACGAGTAATAGAGCTATTTCACGAATTTTTTGAGAAAGTAACACCTCAAATAATTTAGCGCTATATGTTAACACTTGAGTACTTTCTGTCATGTTTCTTTCATATGTGTCAAAGTCAGTAGAGTAATTGTCTAACTCAAGTGGAAAACAATGACGTTACAACGGAAAGACTGTTCAAACACTTAGATTAAATTATTATATTGGACTGTACTGATGTATTGTCTACCACCAATATCGGCCGTCGATATTGCACTATCGACGCCATCAGCAATTGGCAGGTTTTCAAGCTGCCGATGCCAGTGCCAAAGGAGGAAAAAAACTTGCAGACAAGACTTGCCAAAAATTAGAGTGAAAGTGTGAACTTTAAAAGCATCGATCTGATTATATTTCAGTCCTTTTCTAGGAACTGGCGGAGAGAAAGTTACGGTAAAGGACCTGAAATCACTGCACCCCTTTTATGCTATGGTTTTGCGAGGAATGTGTCGCTATACGCTATTAACAGCAGGAGTAGGTAACAAGCGAACCACTGAAGGACACAAACAGTACTAAATACGGTCTCTATCGTTTTAAAGGGCTCCCTGACAAGTATGAAGTATCACATGGCTTCCAAATACATCTATTTGAATTAGAATGCAATTTTATGCTAATGCTCAATTTGCAGATGACTGTCGGCAGCGGCACAGGCACTGGTTGATAGTTATGAGATGAAAATCGATATTCGGTCCACAGGCCAAATGTGGCCATCGGCCCACCTGCCAAATTTGGCCCTAAAAATATGTTTGTAGCAAATCGAGCTTAACAATTTTGTCCCCACTTTCTGTTCCATGTCAATTGATTTACCTTAGGATTTAGTCATTATTGTATGTTCTATGACTCATGTTTCGATTGAAATTATAGTCTCTGTTATCCTAGAAGAAACCACCTGTGTTGCTACATTCTGGTTGTTATAGGAACATGTTTCCAATCACTTCGGGTGAAAAATAAGTAAAGAATAAAGCCTGAATTGACTGTGTCCCTGTTATGGCTTTGCAACCCACAGGCTCTCAATGGTACTGAATATCATGAAGGTTAAGTCTGCCAGAGGGGTGTGTCCCTGCGATATTTTGGCTTTCTAAAACACTCTATATTGTTTGCCCCGCAAAAAAGCGCACGCATGATAGAGGAGTGTAGATTAGGGCACTCACCCGCTTCTTGAATTTCCCAACGTGAATGAGTCTGTTAAGTGCTTGTTCGTCGATTGAGAAGCCTTTAGAGAATAATTTTTTCTCCTCTATCTTTTTCTCTTCCTGCATGGTGCGCCAAACGTCTTGATGGTCCCGCAAGAAGTCAATTATCAGTAGATCCGTTTGAGCTCTGGACAAACTCTCCAGGAGCCAGGAATCCTCCACGTTAACAATGATGGTAACACTGGATTCACATCCTCGAAAATCTCTGGGGTGAAAGAAATGAAGCTTCCCATCGTTTTTGTCCTTGCTGTAATCCTTCAGGATATGCATTAGTTCCACGTCTGACACCAGTACGTGCACTGGCCCTATAATCTCTAGTTCCAGTACATAGCGAAAGCAAATGAAGGCACCAATGTAACACGCACAAAATTCCTGTCCTTTGCACTGATAAACTCCATGGTTGCCAGGGCAACTGTAGTCCACATTGAAACGCCGGGGTTTGGGGCCGTGCACCAATGCACCCGGCCGAGAATCTGTGTAAAGGCTATTAACCTCCAGCAACAACCGCTCGTTTGTCTCATACTTACATATGTATTGAAGCAATTCTGGATTTTCCAAGCCAGTAAAATGCGGCGATATAGGGCACTCGATGACCTTAACCTCAGGTTCCTGGGCTTGAAAAAAAGACACCAACTCCTTCATGGATATTTTCCCACCAGCTTTCGAGTGAGTTTGGAATGCGACAGTCAGGATAAGCCCATCCGCCTTTTTCAAGGCTTCAATGGCCTGTTAGTTGGGATAACTTTCAATGGGAATATGTTCGTCATTGGCTTCATGCTCATTCTGTTCACTGAGGGGATAAAGATCCCATTCTGCTTCATTCAGCTCTTCCATACTTCTCTGGCGCTCCATATCCTTTGCCCTCTCAAGTTTCTTCTGCAGCATTTCCTTGATCTCAGTGACATTCTCTGGTTCTTTCAACGCCTCCTTGTATATCTCAAAATACTTTCCTATTTTTGAAGCATCATATTCCATGGCAATGACGATGTTCTTTTGGCATGAATACATCATTCGAAGGTAGTTTCTCCATTTCGACCCAAGAAGATCCAGAATGACGGTAACTTCCTTTGAATACCACCCTAAAACCTGATCAGATGTCACAACTACAAAATTGTTAGATGGCGTACCGCGTATTCTTCCAAGAGAGTCCACAAATCCGACTTCACTCTCATATACATATTTCAGGGTATTCACCAGCCAATTTCTTCTTTCGATGGTGTCTACTAGAGCATATGACTGCCGAGGTTTTGTTGTGTCTTCCTTTCTTTCGTTATTTCCTTCGAGCATTGATAGTAAGACGTAGGAAGATCTGATTGCCCAACAGGAATTGATTTGGCAATTATCATGAAGTGTGGAACATGAAAGGATGGGTGATATCCTGGGTACCACTTTCTCATATTCAACACGTTCGGGGAATTTCATGTCCCGAAGACTCGGTTCTTGGCATAAAAAAATCCTACGCACGTAGTTGCCAAGGGCCAGGAATAAGTCGGACACATGCCTTGTGTTCCTTTTCACGATACTCAAGATGTTCAAGTCGACATCTGCGATCTTGATATTTTTTAGATCAATGTCCGACGTATAGGTAGTATCATTTGGGCGGAATGCAATTGTAAGGCTTTTCACTATACCTTTGAAACGGGAGATTTCCTTCCAGTGTTCTGTGAGTCTCTTCTCATCAAGAGGACCCTTAATTCCCAGAGTGAGAGGGACTTCGTCAAACAGAACATGCTTATCCTTTCCGTTTTTATCAAGGAAATCATATATCCCTTGAAGGTTCTCTGGAATCTTCTCCTTAACTCCATCCATCACCATGATGTTCTTTTTTCCTGAAATTATGCAAAAGTATAAAAAAATACTCTTAAAACACTCTCAGCTTATCTTTGAATCAACAAAAGTCTCAGCACTTAGTAAATGCAAACTCTGCACCGCTCTTATCCCACAAAAAAGACTCGTAAAACTAGGGTATTACTGAAATGTAAAAATCGAGCCGCGTTTCTCGAAATTTTGCAGATTCAAGATATCAGGCATGTGAGACGAATTCCGACCACCTGAATAGTTGTTTTTTTTTAATGAGAATCCACCCACACTCACTTACATTTTCAACTCGAACATTTTCGAACCTGAACCACTTGACAGAACTTACACGTATATTTATGTTTTTGGATCGGACATCGAGACATGCCATGAAATTGGGGCCAGGAACAGATGAATGCGTCATATTTTCGTCAAAATACGGATTCAGACGCCAAAATGTTCCTCATCCTGACCCTTAAAACCATGTTGCCTATAGGGGCTAACTTGAATTTCTTGAACATCACAATCGAGAGAGCGTATTATAACTTGAATAATGTGTCTGGTTATGAAATGATCATCATGAAGATGACACATTTCAATTTTATATCATAGATTCTCTAGAAATGAAAACAATTTCGAGAAACTCAAGAAATTTAGCAACAAAGAATCTAAACGAAATAAATATTATTTCATCATTTTGAAAAACTCTCGCTTTCAGGAAGATGCTTGCATGGAATATTCAAATGCCTGGCCAAGACGGTTTTGTCATTCAACAGTTGTTTCGGGTTTTGGGTTTCTGTTTACAATTGGGTTTTGTTCATTGAATCACTGGACGAAACCCTTACACAGCCTCAACCTCCCATGTGGATTTAGAACCACGTGGATGCCCCCCTAGAAGGTATTTCCACATTTTCCAACAGTTCCACTGGGGGAGTTTTAATACAGGTGGATTTTCCCCTTTAACACAAGTGGATTTTCACTCCTGGGTTGGAGGGAAAATTCACCCGCCGACCCTAGGAGGTGGCTAAGCAGGAGGATTGGTGCTTCAGTGTGCCCTCCATTCCAAAACCAGCCACTCTTGTCCATTCTCATTGTCTAATTTCTTCTCAAAATGGCTGATAGAACTTCTTCGGCACAACAATTTTGGTGAAATTTGAGACATCAGATGACATACACTCATCGGCAAAAAAGTCACACCAGAAGGAATTCAGCGATCGTCATGAAATTTGGTAATCATACCCGTATTAGAGGGTCATGAAATCGCTAGTTTCAAGGTCGTAGGTTGAATATTTGCAGAGAAAAATTGTCGAACATCCCAATTTAAAAGGGGTCGGAAGGGTCGAACTTATCGCACGCAAAGACCATCTAGGAGTTTTTTAATGAAATGCGAAACAGGAACTTCTATAGACGTTTAGTACAATGAAGCAAAATTTCAAGGTGATAGGATGAAGGGCCTCGATAGAACTGGTGGAGTTGGCGAAACTGCCTTTGTAGACGTGGTCCTGGCATAGCTTTAAAGACGAAAAATAAACGATTGAAGCAAAGCAGAGTGAATGGAGGGAAGCAGAAAAGGAAACTTGCCTGATCAGTGTAGTCGCTCTTTTCCCCATCCCTCGGGGCGTTCGGCTAACTCAGCAAGTTCTCCCCGCATCGCTTCATCCTATGACCTTGAAACTTTGCTTCATTGTATTAAACATCTGTAGAAGTTCCTGCTTCGCATTTCATTAATAAGCTCTTACTAGATGTTCTTTGTGGGCGATAAGTACGACCCTTCCGATCCCATTTAAATTGGGATGTTTGACAATTTTTCTCTGCCAATACTCAACCTACGACCTTGAAACTAGCATCAATTTCATGACGCACTAATACCAGTATGATTGCCAAATTTCATCAAGATTGCTCAACTCCTTCTTGGTGTAACTTTTTTTTTGGCAATGAGTGTATATGTAAAATGAAAGTTTCACAAAGATCACTCTAATGGGACACAATGGGATGCAACATATTTAGGTTGAAAGTCATTTATCTTTTTTTAACCATACCTTGCCTGGTAAAATCATCATACCCTGTATGGTGCATGGTACAATCCACTTCTAAACTTTGTAAATGGGCATTGCACGACTTAGGCATGGGTACTAATAAAACTTGACATGCCACGCAACGCCTTTTAACCGTCCAATATCGATCAAAGAGCCAATGTATCATTTTGGGCATTTATGAAGCTGTTTTTCTCCTATGGAAACCAGTAGGGCCATTTTCTTAACCTGTTGAGGACTAGGTTTTTTGGCCATTGCATTACCCCAGGGCCTGAGGTTTTTTTCCAAAAAAATGCAAATTTGATGTATGAGCAATATTAATGAATATATGCACTAATGAATATCCATTGAACTTCCTTAAAGCCCCAGAATTGGTTCTTTTAAAATTTAAATACCTCATATCAGGCACGTAGTCCCCGCGCGCAAGACTACGGGCCTCATATGAGGCCTCTCATATGAGGCCCGGGCCTCATATGAGGCTCTCTCAAAAGGTTATTCACCAAATGTCAAAATCACCCACTTTATTCTTTACCTTAAATCAAGTGGATGTTTCATACTTACCATGGAATTCTTCCTGGAAGTGCTTTGTGAGCTGTCCACCCGCTAGGTTCACTAACAGGACTTCATCTCTTTCAGCAAAACGTTTCGCTACCTCCTTCACAATAATAGTCTTTCCTGTTCCGGACCCTCCTGTCATGGGGAGGAGCCAGAATGATGTATCATTGAGATGTCCGAGGTTCCCCGTATGGTTACTAATGATCATATTTTGCTGCGGCGTCAAAAAGCACAATGTCTTCTCCATTCTGGCACCAGCTGCTTGACGAAGCTCTAACCTATTCCGCGGCATTCCAATGGAGGAAGATGTGCAGACATAAAGAGAAAATATCTCACGGAATACATTGCTCACGGAAATGCCTTTCGCATTGGGATCAGGGAGTTCATCAACTTCGTTTCCTCTCAGAAACTGTTGAAGGGCAGGGATACTCTGGAGATCATCTCTTGTCAAAATTCTCCTCGGACACGACTCACAATTCAAAAAACCTTGCATCACACTTCTCTCAATAAAGGGAAATGCGGGAAAGGTAAATATTGCAGTGTCAGGAAAGTTGCACATTATTTTGAACACGGTTCCGTCATCATGGCACTTATAAATTGCTTCAGTTATGCTTCTCTTGATCTCGCGTTTATCTTCATCTGAACGTGTTTTACTGACTTGGAAGAAGATGTTGTACACCTTTCTTTTAGATGGGTAAGACAAAAACGTGCCACGGCAGTCATTATGTTCAAACTTTGGTTTCACTTCAAAAAGTTTCCTTTGCTCGTCCTTCGACATACTCTCCATTGCTTCAGAAAATGTGTCCTTATTGAATATCTCAGGTAAAACATAATCTGCAATCACCAAGGATGGGGCATCGCCACAAAGTTGTCGTGTTCGTTGAAAAAGAGCAGAAACTGCTGTGTGCATCAGGGGAAGATCCACATCTTTTCTGTCAGTTAATTTCTTTGTTTGCTCTGATTCAAGACGCTTAAGCAGACATTTGAAATCCTTCTCTTTGAGGTGGGAGTCTGAAGGTAGGGAGAAGTGTTTTTCACCTGCCTCAGGGTAGTACGTGTTAAGATATTCCTCTTGTGCCTCTGCAAAGGACCTTTTCTCGCCACCACCAAAGTATATCTGCATGAAGTGGCTATTGAAATAACTAAACGTGAAATAACTTTCATATGAAACAAGATATGATGAGAGATCAGGAAAGGGCATTGAAAGATAGACTGCGAAGTACATTTTGGATGGTGAAATGAGATTACATTATTTTCATAAATATTCGACTGCATTTTCAGTTATATGCGCGGGTATAACGGGTTCATTACTAATACTGATGCTTCAATTTTGGAAATGCTGATATTGTGTGATACCTTGTGGGAGGATGGGTTGTGCGATTGGAACTAGCAATAGTTGATCAGGTCATGAAAAAAGACTATTATAAGACTTCATTCTCATTTCTTTTTTCGTTCTTGTCCTCGATATTAAAAACCCCGTCCATCTCTTTCTTTTTACATCTAACTCAGTTCATCAAACTGCTATCTAATTTAAAGTAAATGAAGAGCATAATCGCAGTACGTTCAGTTTATTAAGTTGCTGCTGATTAACTGGATTGTCATCCCTTGATGCAATTACTATTGTCTTCCCTTGATGCAATTACTATTGTCTATTACACTGACCTGAAGGTCCATCAGAATATTGCTTCTAAAGTCGTCTCTAAGTTTACTTCGCTCTTCATCGATTTCCTCTTGTGGTTTAGAGATGAATTCATGCATTAAAGTGCACACGTCACACTTGGGGTTTTCCTGTAGGAGAGAAAATTCAATCCATTTAGAATTCGATTTTTTTAATTATTTCATATGATGCTAAGAATATTATTAAGGTAAAGCGTATGTTGTCTTCACAGAGTAATTAAAGCTCATACTAAAAAAGCTCAAACTAAAACGCAAGCACAATTGAATCACGGCCTTCTTTGAGTCATTTAATTAACATATATAATAGGTCACTTAATTTTCGAAACAATCGGACAATCCCGAACCAACAGGTTCGTTTCATTGAAGCACTGAAGCGTATGGTTCAGCTTCAGCCAAATTAACCCTCACATGCATGATATGATATATGGATGCCTGAGGAAAAACGATTCATATTCCGTGTATATTCCTTTGAAGATACGAAAATATTTTCCATCTTTTTTTAAACGTATTTTCACGTTAGAAACTTGGTCTTTTTAATGGATATTGGATTTTCAAGAAATTGAAGAAATTTGTCAGAAGAGAAAATCGTAACAGGTTCAATTTGCAGACACGAAAAATTGATATAAAGACATGATGCAAATATGAACGACTAAGCTCTTCTTAAATGAGATGCTTAAAAATTTGAGAATTTGTGTTGAGATGGAGCTGAAGGTTATTTAATTAGCTATGGCACTGTCCCAGTATTTCCAATATCCTCCTGGTTGGTAACATTTAAGGAGTATTTGTTGTCTTCTCAAGGACGAACATCAAGGATGTTTAAAATATTCCCTATTAGCTAAACATTTAATCTTCATAAATTTTTATTCCGGTATGCTCCTTTTAGGGAAGACGATGCTGTGGAGGTTTCAAGTCTAAAACAGTCTCAGATAATAAATAATTAAAAATTATTTCCTTTCTCAGATGTCGTACTACCTTGGGATCGCATCGCCTTAGGATAGAGGGAATGGCTCAGACGTGAAGGACATCAGCTTTCGCAGTTGATTTCAGATTTCAATGGAACAATCAATGCATAGTACAGGGTGTCCACATGAAAGCTCACCTATTTGTGTGGAGCATTACAAGGAAAGTAAACGAGACAGGATGAAGAGAGTGACACCAATAGAAAGAGCAACTCAAAGAATTTATTGCAAAAAATCAGTACACCTCTACGTGCGCACCTTTCGTTGCACCGTAATGACCGATTCATGCTTAGCGAACCACACCACAACTTGCGCTTTCTGCTGGTCGGACGCCATTTTTACTTCCGCGTTCCGCAGCGCCACCGCCGGGATACTGACGCTGGCGCGAAATTGAAATCTTAAATTCTTTGAGTATTGAAACCTTAAATTCTTTGAGTTGCTCTTTCTATTGGGGTCACTCTCTTCATCCTGTCTCGTTTACTTTCCTTGTAATGCTCCACACAAATAGGTGAGCTTTCATGTGGACACCCTGTATTTTGCCATCTATAAATCCGACTAAGATACGGGAAAACAATGGACCCTTTGAAGAAATTCGCGCTCGTCGGCTTCCTTGCTTTATTCATGACATCTTCAGTCCTTTGAAAGCGCTTATCAGTGACAAAAGAGCATGTCATAATCAATTCTGCGAGATTTTGAGGGATGGACCCCCTTGAAACTGTGGTGATCGATTTCTTTTCGGAGCTGTGTGAATGCAAGTGGCGACAAACTGACGAATCGCCTGGTCTTTCACCTTGAACGCTTTAAATCCCAGGATTCCTGGCACGGGGCACTGCAGTGAGCGATGCTACCGTTCCCTTGCGGAACGGTTCCCTTTACGGCAACTCTCGTTTCCTCGTTCATCCGGGAGATGACGAGACGAGAGCGAATCTCCGATTTCCCGTGAAAGTTGCAAATTTCGCTTCTCGAATGCACATCCTCGGAACCAAGAGTTCTGTTGAAACTCGAAGTTGATGCCTCGAAGCGTTCGGCCTGTAGAACTGACACCCACACACACACACAAACAATAGTCAACCTAGCTAGCGGTCAGGATCGCGCACGCTATTTGTTTAACCTCCGGTTTGAATAGCCTTTGCATTTTGTCGTACTTATCGTGGAAAACGTTCACGATTCTCGGTGAATCTTCCACTTGCATGCATTTCCGGAACCGGAATAGAGGGACTGCCGACAAAGCAAGGTGCATGAAGGACCAGCCTCGTTTTTAATAATAATATCCCCAGACCAAGACTCGAACTGCCATGAAATTGACAATCGTTGTCATTGGAGTATTTGTCATGAGAGGATATTTATTTATACTAATTTGTTTTCCTTTTTGTTTGTTCATTGAGACTTGTTGAAATGTAGAGAACTTAATGGCGAATGTTCCCTTTGACGTTATGGTCATGGCAACACTGTTAAAAGTCAGAAAAGTATGCTTTTAGCGCCAGGCCCAAAGGGGTCTCGTGCTCTCTTTTATGTGCCCTCCCTCTCCTATTCCAAGGACCTCTTGGAAGCGTGAGTTTGCAACGATTAGAGACCTTGCGGTCGCGTTTCCGATATAGGATCCTAAGAGGGCTTCTAGCCTGGCCTTTCGGCTTCAGCCCTGGGACTAAGTCAAATGCGACATGAACCTGCTTTTAGGCCTAGACGTCCCTCAAAGTTGCATCTCGCTGGAATCTCCAAACGCGCCCCTCATCTGCCTATTGATTGTTCTCAAGCTCAAAGAAACCTCAACCTGGTTGTTCGCCTGATTTCTCATAAACTCTCAGTCTTCAGCCTCCAACTCAACCTTTAAACGTTGTCTACTAACAGTTGTCTTTTAATGAAACCGAACCATTGTCAAACGGAGAAGCGGCCAGACCAACGCCGGTAACCCTTAAACTCCACCCCCCCCCCCCTTTTTATTTCGTGAATTTATTATGGGGGTAGCTGTGTGAACCGAGCCTCCACCAGGAAAAGATTCATATGCATAACAGGGTAATATGGGGTTTAAATTGTATTATCTGCAGCTCTTATTAGCATTCTGGAATAAGGATGGGAGATTTTTGTTATTTTTCAGCATTAAGAAAATTGAGTTGAATCAACAATGTTTTTATCTTGTGAGCTCGGGAGGAAGAAGGACGTTGGATGATACCAGCAGAAATCCAAATTTTATAGTATACTCAGTGCTTGAGGGAAAATTTTCCCTTCACCCAAATATTTCCGTGCGTTTTCGATATTAAAGGAATTGTCCATAACGAATTTGTTCCTACACAACAGTCAAATAAACATTCTACCTTCAAGTTTCGGAACGTTTACGGCAGCACATTCGACGAAAAAGACTGAATCTTTGGCCGGACAAGTGGATTTTGCATCATGACACTGCACCTTCCCACACAGCTCTTCCGATAAGGCAATGTTTGGTCAAAAAACAAATATCACTTTTAGAACATCCTCCGTAATCGCCTGATCTTGCCCCATGCGACATTTTCATGTTCCCAAAACTGAAAAACTCCTTGAAAGACATCTCTCATTTTGAATCAATTGAAGACATTCCAAGCAGTGTGACGGCAGTATTGAAAGGACTTTCAGAAAATGATTTCCAGCAATGTTTCCAGGCATGGCAAAGACGTTGGGTTGTGTGTATGAAGTCAGAAGAACTTTGAAGGTGACCACATCTACTAAAGGTTAGTGATGAAATTTTTTTTTACAGAATTAATAGTTACTTTATTGTCACGCCTGGTATGCTCGACTGGTGTAATACTGTACTTCGATAGTTATACAGGGAGGACCAAGTTCTGTCACAGGGTGAAGAAGTAGCACCCACTTCGACATAGCAAACTGGCAGGTACCTGAAGTTTGGTGTCTATAATCTACCATCCTTTCCAGTCCTCCTGGAAAGGACTTGAAAGACAAAAACAGGCTTGCTTTCTGAGAGAAAGCAAGCAACCGCTGTGAAGTCATTTTTGCTTCGGCTAATCAAATTCCTCAGATGAGGAGACTATACCCAAAAATAGAGGATTATAAAGTGGCTGTGCAAACCCTTGTTACTATCCTCCCCTTCTTTGAAGATGTGCCTGGTGTGCCCTGAGTAGGTACTTTCTCTTGGTTGACGTTACTATCGCCACATGAATTTCCTCTACAGGTAATATCCTAGAATAGCGGAAAACATTCCCATCAAGTCTGTATTCTAACATACAAGGGTATTAACCTTCTGAGATTCAGATAAACATTTTCAGTAGAAGAAACTCTTAGCTCTTGCTTTACTTTCAATTACTTCCTTCTCTTGACGTGTTTAGGCTGAACATTTTGAATTAAATTCATTGCAAACCTGGATTTTGGTACCAAAATGAGATGCTAATGCAATAATGGATACATTATCCCAATTTGTCTTCCAGAATTCCTGGAATCTGACTCAGAAGAACGACTTCGGGATCAGAATTCTCAAAGACCTTGCGAGTGATCCAGCCATTCTAAGCATGAAGGACAATTTCTGCATCTGTGAAAAAGAAGAGGTCAGGAAAGGAGATTCAAGTTCCTGTACATTCAAGAAAACTCTGCTTCAACGGGTGCATTCCTTCGTTCGAATCGTGTGTATAGGATACTCTTCCGTTCATTTTTGTAAGCGTTTCCTTCTCATTCTCAAATTTTCAGGAATTTTTCCTATGAGCTTCTTGATACCGAGAATGACTTATCAAACTGCCGGCATGAGAAATGGATCCAACAGAAGTGAGAAGGAAGCAACCACAAGTGCAGAAATAGAAAGAAAGAATAAAACGGACTGTGGCACACAGGCACTCTTATATCAGCGATTATCCTTCATTGCAAGTTGTACTCCAAAAATATCCATGTCTCACACTTACCCTCATGAAATTTTATTCTCTAAGCCCTCTGGCATGTAAAGGTTATCGCAGAAATATTGGAACAATATAAATGGTCTCATTTTCTATTTTTGCTCCAAAGCCAATTTCTTTCGACATAAATACTATTTAAAGCTTTGCAATTGAAATGCAACTTGTTAAAGCTTCGTTTCTTAAAGTGTCTAACAGTCGCTTTGCACAATGCTGCAGTTTCTGAAGCAACTTCTGCAATGTTTCCATCAAGTCCTGTAATGTGTGAAACCTGTTTTGGTACACCATTGCTTACAAGTAAACCCATAAAAAGTAATTGGTATATTTATATCTGGAGATCTTGCAGGCATATGTTGCCTATCAACGTGATGGTGTGACCATTGAATTTTGGAAAACGTTTACTCTCCAGTGTTGTATCATATGGAACCCATTTGAAGGACACTATCTTCAAAACCTAAGGTGTGCACTTGAATCGTAAGGCCTTGAATAGCATAATGGAAAATCACACTGTTTTTAGAATGTAAGGAAGGAAAATAAGTGGACATGAAATATTCTTCTCATACTTAATGTGAGACCCTTTCTAAACAAACTTCAAAGCTATGACCCAAGCCCAAGCTATAATTTGCTTTGGCCAAAGGCCCAGGCCGGACTACGGCCCATGGACCATAGGCCAACGCCAGACTATACGACTATGCTGAGGGGCAAATGCCAAATTTCTCTTCTCTGCATTTGCTGCCCTCATCTGTCTTTAATTTCCTTTTCTTCTTGTCACATTTATGTTTTTATTAGCGAGTTTGTTTGCCCTTCGGTCAAAGAAACTCGCTATGGTCGCCCCTTCGGCGCCCTATTACCGTGGATAGTGATTAATTAATTTATTCTTTTCAAAATGGCAAACACGTATTTAAAGGACGTCCTCATTGAAATATGTGACATATGGGGACTAAAGTCTTGATTTTTATCAAAGTCGTTACTTTTATGATTTCTAGTGTGCCTAACTTGAAATCCTTTCTTGTGTTCCTTTTTGTAAGTGTGGAGAATACATTTTGAAATACTTCCCTCCAATAATCTACGCTAATGAGACATATTTCAAAAGTAGGATTTTTCACTTGAAATCTTTCCATGTGCCCCATTTTGTAAGGGTGGAGAATACATTATGAAATACTTCCTATAATCTACGCTAATGAGACATATTTCAAAAGTAGGATTTTTCCTGTACTCAGCCATCAAACAGGGACTTCTGAGGGAAGTTTAAATTTTCTAGCGCCCTTTGTTTTGTTGGATCAGAAAATTCGAGAAAATATTGACTTTTAAGAAGCCTCTCCACGCTCCCTGGGGGTCCTTTCGCATTATACGGAGGAATTCTCCACCACCATGCCATGCAGACCTGTGAAAATTAAAAGCAAAAGAAACCATCGTAAGTCACAGGATCCCTTTAGAAACAGAAAGAGGACACGATTCATGTTCGGGGACTGGAACTTCTAGCAATAATTAAAAAGTGAGAGGAAGGATAGGGCGGGATGATTAAATGCAGACTTTCCGTGAATTCATGTCGAAGAGAGAAAGATTCCAAGGACTCGCCTAATCGCAATAATCAGGAGGCAAGGTGGAAATCTATAGCCTCCCTCCGCGCCCTCTTTCACCTCCCGATCATTACCCCGTACGTATCTTTGTAGGGGAGGGGTGTCAGAAAGAGAAGTTATTCATAGCCCTCCCTAGAGAATGAAAATACAATTTCTATCACTTTTCCTTTTTTTCTTCGAGAAGTTATCTTTTCGATTGGTCATAGGTTGCATACTTTTTTGGACATAGGCAAATGGATTGCGGGATTTCGTTTGGAAGTGATGCTTCACAACATACAAATATTCCGTTCCAACCGAAATTTAGCTGCTCACTGTTCCTAATTTACGGTAATGGGGAAGTTGAGATGTCTATTCCAGGTTGAGCGACATGGTGGGTTGTTCCTCCCTCGTCCTCCGACGTCCAAGCGTCTAAAAATGATGGGAAAGAATTCGTTAAATCAAGGAAAGAGCATACAATCTATCTGCAGCAACTATCACTTCACTTCTTTAGCATTAGAATATGCTTGCATACTCATAGTGGAATACGGAAGCCCACTCGGCTCTGCTTGAGTTAGCTTTAATCTCAGGAGCGAACTCAAATTCAGCCCCCACTTCCCACGCTCGAAGGAAAAAAGAATGAATGGAATCAACTCAACTCACACGCCACAGCGAACGATGCATGTGATGCCGGAGATGGAGTGTGAAACTCGAAAGGGTTGTCCGGAAAATCTCAATGTCCCCCCTTCTACCATGCAGAGTGAGATATATTCTCCTAAACATTGGACGAAAATTTTAGCACTGGAGCTGAGGATCTTTTGTACATTTCTTTCTTCGCGCCACAATTTATGCCTGGTGGTAGGCTCCACCTCCTTTTCCCTGATTCGTAGGGATGACTCCCCTGACGCTACTGACGTCAGCGTAGACATGGTTGCCAAATGCCCGGTTTCTTAGCAGTCTTCCATAATAAAAAAGAAAGTCCAGGGGCCTGTTCCTCGCCACTGCTAAACTTAAATTTAAATCTAAAAGCAAAATGTCTCTTCTTTGCCCTGACCCTTTAGACTAAGATTTAGCATAATATTTAGATTGAAGTTTAAGTTTAGCAGAGGCGAGGAACGGATCCCTGGTCCCGTCGCGCCTTTCCCTGAAATTCATCACCAAGATCTTCTGTTGCGGCTGTCGGATCCATTCTCGAGAACGTAATTGCTCGGGTGGGGGGGGGGGGATTTCAGATTGCATGACGAAAGAAAAACAATAGAACAGCAGGCGTTCGATCCCAGGGCTTCCTATTTGGCGGCCAAGTACATTCCCTCTACAACACCGAACCAAATATGATCAGGTTGTCTTTTCCATGTAATCCAAACATTACAACGGGAGAGATTTAGGACAATTGGCCGAAAACCCGGCCTGGGAAGTTTTGCTCATGACCGAAATCCCCATTTATTGGTTGTAAATGACGGCAATATCATGAATTTATGGGAGCGCTTTTTCAGCACTTTTGCCGCCTCTGGTTTGTTTATTGGTCGTATTCCGTGAGTTTATTCTATTGGCAACTATTATATTAGGATAATGGACAGGGACACTCCTCAGTCGAGAACATTTGTTCACCAAATTCGCCAAGTTCACCTGAGCAGAGTTTACTTGTGACAAGTGGAATCCTTTCATGCAGTTTGGGAATAATCAATTTATATCCTTGATGAACGTCCAGGGAACGCATAAATTGAACTGTTTTCGATCGATCTAAATTCCAGACATATCAACTGCAAGGAATGTTCCCGAAGACATTCATGGAACGTTCATTGAACATTCATGAAATATTCTGGTGCTACTTGAGACCATTCCTTGGAAGCTTGGGACTTTATAGCTAGAACGGAATCCATGTAAATTACTTAGCCAAAGAACTTGCATCTTGGATGCATCGGTTCCATAATTGAAACCTGGAGGGACATGCCTCTTACTGCCTTTGTTCGGGTGCCAGTGAAAGACGTGCTGCAGCGCGTCATTTTACACCTCCACCTCAACAGGGATAGAACTAATTAATTTTTATGAATTCTCAGCCATACCAACATGGGATGAGGAAGGGTGTGACACCATTTTCACGTCTACATATAGTCTCCTTCCACTGAGTAAATGATTACATTGGACGTAGTGAAGAAAGAGTTACCCATTGTCACATTATGGACACCCTGTACATAAATGATGTACTCTCTTAACCCTTATGGCATCATTTACACTGATTGCTAAAACCGCCATGTGCCAGCATTATATCAAACAAATATATATAACGAATTTCATGATATTTGTAGTCTGCAACACTTAGCAAACCAAACGGCCTAAAACTCAATAAAGACAAATAGAAAATTTGCTACGTGAAGAGTTAATGATTCGTAAGGAAGGAAATTAACCGGACATGGTCGGAAGAACCTCAATATAAACTCGATTATTTACATTTTGCTACCAGCTCTGACCTAAATTCTGTGCATGTGTTCAATGGCATATTTTCTCATTTCGCCTGTGGGACTACTTTCCATGCATTCTAATATTCATTCTCCTTGGTTCAGTTATCGACGACTCTGTTGGATTCATTGCTTTCTAGAGGAATGAATGCCGGGAAATTTGTTAATTAGACGGATATATTACCCGAAACTAATTATTGTGGCGTGTTAATCACATCACCATAAATACTGTGGATCTGAGAATGGGTTGAGGGCGGGGGGGGGGAGTCGCGTGAAACGATCAGGCTAGGAGACATGACTTCCTGAGTACCTTGTGAGTACCTTGCTGTATTCCTGGAACGAGTGGGCAACACCTCCTCGAGGGACACCAACAGGCTACCCTCCATAAGCATGTGCCGAAAGATATCCATCCATCCATCCATCCATTTTCTTGTCCCACTGTCCGTTAGGGTCGTGGGGGCAGACGCTCTAA
>CAJPEV010004075.1:0-25115 GCA_905338385.1 Darwinula stevensoni
TTTCGGAAACGTTTCATCAACATGCTGTGTTACTTGGGGTGCCATAAAAGAAAATTGAGAGTGCGGCTGTGGGGAAAAATACACTAAGAGGTCTGAGATAGACACGAACGAGTTCGAATCATGCCCAACACGCGCACGTGCGTGCACGTGCGTGCACGCTCACTTACGGACACACACCCTCGTATGTCAGTTCAGATCTTCCAGTCTGCAAAAACTTACTGTTTACAACATGCACCTTTTTTTAAAACAAAATTAAATTGAGCGCGGATCGTCGCCCATTCAAAGGATATTCGTTATGTAATATTGGTAAAGAAGGTACAATCCCTCAATAATTATTTAATTTCTCGCGATTACCTGCCCTATATTCCTGAGATGCAGAACTTCTTCCAAACCGCTGGGAGGAGAAGCAACTATGGCTGACGCACGAGATGAGCGAGATGTCCCTCAATTATGCGGTTTGTGTTGCCCTGGCATTCGGGGATTTTTTTTTATTATATATTTTGGGGAACATTGCCCAAATTTCCTCATGATTTCGCTCGTCGCACGACTCAGCGAAAAGTAGCGGGGAAGCTGAAACTTGATATATTTTCTACAAAGGGCGAAAAAAAATTGGGAAAATGAATTTGTTGAAATTTGATGAAACGAAGTACAGTTTCTCCAGGCTTGTATAGGCAGACAGCACGCCATCGTCCAGGGTCACGAGGTCTCTCTGCGCCCGGATTTCCCTGAAGATGATACACATCAGGATTGTAAGACAATGCGGAAAGCTTTCGATATGAATATGTTTCAAATTTGATTTCGAAATGGTCGTGAATGAAAGATTATTATATAATATATTTTGGAAACATAAATCCTTTGTTGCATAAGAATCTGCGAAGCAGGGATAATGAAATGGGATTTAGACGTCTCCTTACCAACACATTAACATCTAAGCAACAAGCAATTTATCAGTGAAACTAAGTTTCACACTGCAACTTATTCCTTTCATTCAAGGGGTATGCAAATTATCACGATATCGTGGTATCGATAAATTCTGTTCCAATTGGGGACATGCCTGCACATGACGATTTTCTTGATAAGCTTCTTCCCTTACGAAAAGATCCTATAGGATCCTATGAGATTGTTCAAACAAAATTATCATAAGATTCTCTTATGAACCTATAGGAATCTTATAGGAATCCTATAGGAATCTTATAGGAATCCTATAGGAATCTTATAGGAATCCTATAGGAATCTTATAGGAATCCTATAGGAATCTTATAGGAATCCTATAGGAATCTTATAGGAATCCTATAGGATTTTCCCGTAAGGTTTATTGCATCTTCCATGTTACGCCAATATGCATACATAGCTGATATAGGACTGCGAGGCTGCAAATACAAGATTTCATCATCTGATGTGACTCCCCGTGCCATTACACCTACGCGAGAGAGAATAGAATAGGATGAACCTTTCTCGGGACGGTTTTTCTTCCAGTTGACAACTCTGAGCCATTAGACTAATGGAACTCAAGAAAGAGATGACACGTGGCAACCCTGCGGCACTGCTGCCAGCTGCTTAGGCGAAGCGTAGAGGAAAGGAACATCTTTTCGGTGGGTCTTTTCGTCGCGCCCGTGTGAAATTCGTCTTTTTGACTATTTCAGAGAACTGGAAAGTGTTCCATCCGGAATCACCAATGTACACCATGTTTTTGGAGAAATGCTAGTCCATTAAAAAGGAGGGAAATGAAGAAGGGAAAAAGCAGAGATGATCGTAATCTCATGATGATCAGCGTAATCTCATGAAAACTCTATTCAAGTACACGTAATGATATTATTATCACACCCAAGATTTAAAAGGGAATAACGGAATGAGAAGAAGAAAGAATGGTATGAAAAATGGAATAAGAATGAGTAAAATCGGGTCCCGACAGTATACTGAATAGCAATCCTTCCATTCGGTGCATGCCATCGGTCCGGGAACATTTGAAAAACAATACGGATTTCTCCTGCAGCATGCAAATCGAGAAGCAACTACCAGCAAGTCCATGAGTGAACAACGTAGGCGCCTACATTCGGAAAACATGAGAAGATTTCACCTGAAAGGATTCCTTCTCGGTAGGGTGAAAATAGATGGTCCGAGTATTAAGTTCAGGATCGAGACCTTAATCATGGAACCAATATGGCTTTACACAATACCGGGAATGCATGACGTTCACCTAATGCGTTGTCAGGTTTTCGTAAATGAATGATGGACACGTTTCGGGACTAAGTAATTCCAGGAGCCGTGGTAGTAAATATTTTCACGATTATTACGAAAAGTATTCGACGCTGATTATTTTGAAAAATGACAGACCCACGTATCAGATAAGACCCTGTTCGGTATCATCTGGAATACATACAGGAGACACTGGGACGTGGCAGGGCAGAACTTCTCCAATTTTTTGTCTGAGTATTTTGAAAATATGCTGACTTGAAATTTGTTCAGAATCGGGGAAGCTAAATGTATGTCAATAAGTTTATTCGAATCTGGACATCATGCAACCGAGGGTCAAGAGAGCCAAAAACAAGAACGTTCAAAATGTTATTAAATATTAAATTATTTTGGAGATGCGTATTATTTACGGTATGTGATTCACGCAAACATAATTTTTTCTAAGGAACAAACATGGAACCATAATAAAGATCCGTGGTATTTGAGGAACTCACATTTCGGTGACACCCTCGGGCTCTGAGACAAGAGGGAGTGCATCCAGGGTGTTCGGCGTGGTGCACACCAACCTCCCAGACCCGCACTCGCACGCCGTGCACGTCCAGTCGGTCGCGTTCTCGGTTCCCGCCGTCACATTGGGCAACATCACGGTGAGCGTGAAGAGCGTGAGAGTGGGGATCTTCGCCCTCATCCTGTTAATTGCTTCGAAGAAGCTTCTTGGTCATAGGGACTTGGGTAATGAAACACATTGTGCGTACATGCCATTTTAAATGAGCAAAGCAATAGGAAGGAAGAGGAGCAAACCGTCCCTAATGCTCAATAACTCTGTGGGCAAAGAACGAAAACCTTGAAATATAATAATAATGCATTATTGAAACTAGCGAAATTGGAGAGGTAAACCTAGATAAATATTGTCCACATTAGCTTATTATTATTATTATTATTATTATTATTATTGTTACATTTATAAAACAAAAACGGGGGGGAATGTACTTAAATGAGGTCAATGAATATTCACCGCCTTAGTCGCATCAGAAAAAATTAATGAAGCATCCACTCATGCATGCATTCATGAACATCAACCCACATGCAGAAAGGGGAATGACCTGTTATCTCAATAAAGCGTTGAAGAGTTTTGAGTTCTGTCGATCCTCTCATATTTCTCCATACAGTGATCCTATATCATTCTACCTGTATAAACCATGAAAGAATTTAAGGCCTCCGAGGAGATCCAAGGAGTGGAAAGATGGTCGCTGTTGAATCAGCGAGGAGGAAGAAGTCAGAAAAGCCGCTATCTCATCCGAAACGATGCCAATCCTTTGTTTCAAGCATCTCTTTTGATAGAAATACCTTCATAGGAAGGAAAATGATATGGAAGACGAAGGATGCGAAATCGATTTTTCTCCCTCCTGGTGATATGCATCGGGATTTGGAGCTAGATCACATTAAAAGTCGCCGAGGTAAGACCTCCCAGGCCTTTCCATGAACCTTTTCCTGGAGGAAATGAGGGTTCTTCTTCCGACACTAGATGGCGCGGGGAACTCCGCTACTGATGAACCTTTCAGCAATTAATATTGAAGTGAGCTTCGTCAGTGACTAACGTGAGCCTAATTGCTTCGTGAAAGAGGATTCGGCGGGAAAGACCGGTGACTTCCTGGAAAATGTCATAATATCCTTCCATGGGTGAACTTCCTGTTCTCACATAGGACTTCCGTGCCTTTTTGAGTGCCATTAGTCTCTAAAAGGAATTTAGATGAATATTAAATCAACATTAAATAAGCTGTCAAAGGAGTTCGCATGCATGAATAAGGTATATAAATACTGCATTAATTATGATACCCTTCTTCCAACTAAAACTTTAAGAGATGAGCTCAAGTTGGAATGTTCCCTGATTTTTATATTTTTGGGGATGCAGGTAGCTTGAATTATTTTGGGCCTGAAACTGACAATGCAATACGAGGAATTTAGATCGAAGTGACTCACGATGTAGGATGACGGGTGTTTTATAACCCCTGGGAAACATGCCTGCCGCCGTACCTCGTCTTAAGAACATGTTTTATGAATTATTTCAATGATACGACTAATAAGCAATTGCTATATTACAAAATCGACTTTTTTTTACCTTTAAGACATATACACGGTATTGAAAAAACTTTGTCAAATCATTTTCCATAATAATGACGGTATTGATACCTTTTATCGGGCAGAAGCAATGGAGGAATGTATTGGGTTGTTCGGAAAGTTCTGTACGAACATTTTGACATACTGTATTTTTCCCAATCATTTTTCTTGCTTGGTCATATTTTTTCCTTATGTGCGTGTGCTATCGTATTTTATCAATATGCTTTTGTTTTGCTCCTATCGACTTTTTTTTTTTAGGTTATAATGATGTCAAACCGTGAGCACCTAGCACTGTCACAAGCTGACCGTGACCGTCGTTCGGACATCTGCACGTCTTTGCTGTCGCGCTCGCGCAACTTCGAGTGGTTGCGCTACGTCATCACTGGCGACGAAAAGTGGTGCCTGTACATTAACCCTACGCGTCATGGCCAATGGGTGAGCACGCACCAACAGCCGGAGCCAGAGCCGAAACCTGATCCGCACGCGAAGAAGCTCATGTTGACCGTTTGGTGGGACGCCAAAGGCGTCATCCTCTGGGAGGTGCTGCCCCACAACCAGACTGTGACTGCGCAGTACTACTGCAACAATGCAGCGTCTCGACAACCAACTCGCTCTGGTTTGCCCGAGGCACGGCCGCGTTCTCTTCCTCCACGATAACGCGCGGCCGCATACCGCGAAGTGCACACGGGACAAGCTTCTCCAGCTGGTCTATAAGGTTCTGCCCCACCCAGCTTACAGTCCGGACGTAGCGCCATCAGACTACTGGCTCTTCCGCGCGCTCGACCGGCACCTACGCGAGAAGAGCTTCGCCGATGAGAACGCACTCGAGATGGAGATCGGCCACTTCTTCGACTCCCAGCCTGAGACATTCTACAAGGACGGCATCAACGCCGGATCGCTGGCGGAGGGTTGTGGATGCCGATGGTGACTACTTAGTAGAATAAGGTGCGGTTGTTAATGAATAAACTTTGTGGAAAGAAAAGTGTGAAAAACGGACAGAACTTCCCGAACAACCCAATATTTCATCAGAGACACGTCATCCTCTTAGTAAAAGCGGCGTGCCATCATTTACTAACATGCTGCAGCTCGAGTCGCTCACGTGTGTCGTTCGATCGACAATGCCGCATCCTGGGTTGACAGGAAGTCGTCTAACGTCTAAGCGTCTTCCCGTTCGACCAGGCTTTCTTTGGCACCAAAACCTACGGAACCACCCGATTCGGTTAATACCTTTCGGGGGTGCCACGGAGCACACTTGGAAGAGAGAAGAGCGATGGGGCCGAAAACCGGAACTGAGGCTGCACCGTGGCTCTGCCTTGATCCTTAAAGGGCCTTTCCTTCGCCCATGCGCCTCTCTCCTTTCTTCGCGCTGTCGAGGCTGGCGCCTGGGCCGGTCTTCATCAATTTGCAGCTGAATTCAGCAAAGAAGCTCGATGGATGAAAGGGAAGTAAATTATGCTTTGATTAATAGATTGACATTTGTAGGAAGTCATTCCTGGAATTCATGAGAATAAATATAGATCATATTTATTGACACCTCGCTGGTAAAAATCCTCGCTTGAGGACTTAAAAAGACAAGAGAAGGAAGACCAATGAAATTGATACATTAATTACATGCATCTAATGTGATAATTAATACATTGATTACATGCATCTAAGGATTACTTTCGACCTACATCGTCGAGTTTTGTTGAAATGCGAAATATCTTTTCCTTCACATCAGATAATTTTTCTTAAAATTCCCTGGAATTTTTTTAAATTCGAAGTAAATAGCCACGTTCTTCCCGTAAACCAGGAGAAAAATTTCTGAGTGAATTTTCCGCATTTTCCAGGATTGAAATTCAACGATGCCATTCATTCGGAATACGCTCAAGAAAACCATTTCCAAGAGATGACCAGCCCAAAGAGCGAATTTAAATGGATTCGGCCGTGTTCTCGATGGTACAAAATTCGGAAATTCTCTGACAAAAGCCAAACAGACAAAAAGACAAAAAGACAAAAGCTTGTTTTGGAAATGGAGGTAGAAGAAAATATTTCATTAAAAAACTTATTAATGTAATTTTCATGTATCGCTATTTCTTCCGGCTTTCCTCTGGTTCCTTATTAGCCATTACGTGGTGCACGTGGAGCATGAAGCTGGAGTGATCCCACACACTCGAGAAAAAAAAAAAGGAAAACGCTCAAGCTCGTCTTTCTAATGACATTTCGCTTGATGCTAAAAGTGCTGCGCCGAATTGGAAAGAAAAACTTCGCCGAGGATGACAAAAATCAGAGAAAATTCTGATGTTCAAGAAATTTTCCCAGTGTAGCGGACCAGACGCCAAAGAAGTAAATTGCTTCATCGATGCGCCCGAAAGAGGAGTGAAACTTACTGGGACGAGAGATTTGTCTTTTTCCTGGGACATTTGGGGGCGAAAGCTGCCAAAACTGCACAATTTCCAACTCGAAAACGATGCTGAAACCTCAACTGAATCTTCGCGGAATGCTTGGATCGAAGTATCCGCCAATGTTGAGGTCATTGCACGACGAACGATTCCCTTAACGTCAATTTTTGCCGTCCAAGGGCTTTTTCCCAGAAATTTTGGCGATAAAAGTCTGAAATCCCCCGAGAAATTTTCATCGCGATACTCGAGACGTTCGAGCAATCATTCACTCCCACGCATCCTTCCCCGTGCAGAATGCAGAAATAGGATTTCATTTTTTTCTTGGTGTCTCATCGAGGGACATGCGATCTGTCCTTTCTCCATGCTCATAATTCCCGCGGGATTTGTTGAGTTGTCTTTGTCGTCGAATGTATCCGGGGATTCAAATGCCTGACCAGCGTCTTTTGCGGAGAAAATATTCCCATACCGAATTGTGAATTCGTCGGCGTCTTTACATGAGGGTTAGGAAACCGTATTTCCTCGAATTTCCTCGTCAGATGTCTCGCCCTGCATCTCTTCTCAAAGTCGAGTCGATTTTTGGTTTGCAAACTTAGACGTTGATTTGATGGTCGCCAGCAACAGCTCTTTTTCTCGGACTTCATGGAAAGCTTTCAACGGAAAATGGTATATTCGTACTCAGTCTTCCTAAAAATGCAACACTGTACTGCCCCATTATTATCCGATCCACAAAATCCCCTGACTCGTGGAACAAGATCTTCAGCGAAAGCCAACTACAGCATTTTGCTGGAGTAAACAGATTTTCATGCGGCAGCATGGGTTATTTCCATCGAGTGATGACCGAGACGCGACAAGTCCATTCCCGAGGAAACTGCAATTCCACCTTCTGCGGGGACTACTGTAACTGGAGCTGTCGGTTTGATTATCCTGGGAAAGCGTTCTCAGCAATATTTTTTTTTGTAGTTACGTCGAAAAGCGAAAGTATGAGACTAATTCTTTTTTTTTTCATTTCTCGAGTTTCGCCGACCGGCTCGAGACATTCCCACCGACGCCATCCTCGGCTTCCGACGCACGACTGCGTTCGGACCTCCTCACGCACGGCGTCGGCGTCCTTCACCGGGTCGCGATCACGCCGGCGTGGCCAGCAAGAGCGTCTTTTCCCTCTTTCCTGCTTTCCTCGGTCACTATCCTGTCTTACTCTTTTTTTTTGACTCCTTGCGAGGATGCACGGCATCCAATTTTTTCCGTATCTTCTTCGACATTTTTCCTTAAGTAACATCTGAAGAAACAGAAAGTTCCTATTTGAAAACGGCCACGCTTTCGATCATTAATAGGTGATGCGTTTCGTCATCAGAGAAACATTTTTACGACTTCCTTCCTTCCCGAAGCATTCAAGTGAGACGCGCCATTCGAATTCCAAATGATAATACAGGGTGGGCCACTTAAAAGTAGCCCGCATCCTATAATACTGCGACAGTAGGAACGAGCAAGTGGATTGTTTTTCCAAAGTTGATTGTTTTTCCTCTGCTTCTTCACGTTTGCGATAGAGCCGGTTTGACGCCATTTCTTAACCAGGTTCTGAAAACAACGAGCCGAGGAAACAGCTTCAACGTGGTTTGGGTGGAATCTAGACTTGAAATCTTGGCAGGATTTTTCGTCAAGCGTGTCGTTGTCGAGTTGAAGGGGGCAAAAGGACGAAAGGAAGGGAGGTGCATGATAGAGACATTATCCTTTTGGAACGTTTATCTCGCTTGATATGGTCAAAAAGTAATTTAAAAAAAATGGTACCACTCTCTAGGGACTACAAATCTTGTTTAAGCAGACTTTTTCGCAAACCGAAACGTTTTCCAGATGAAAGAGGGACAAACGATTCAGACCTCCACAGTCCACGTGCCATCGTTTCCGTTTTTCGATTTTTTTTGCTTTCCTTTATTCCTTGAACTTTATTGAGTAGTTTTATGACTGAATTGACTGCTAAAAGCGTCGTTTCTTGCCATGGAACCCACTTAGCTATTTGGAAATATTACATTGGTAATAGAGGTTTCCATAGTTATGGAAGAAGAAAAGATCCTTCCAGCAAACCATAACCGTCGGAGAGAAGCGCCGGGGTCCCGGAATCGCTTCGCAGCCTTCGTTGTCGCCGGCGAGTCTTCGAAGATTCAACGGAGTGAAGGGGGAAAAGGCGACCGGCACGAATGGACATGTATTTCCGCGATCTGCGACTCTGTCCTAAGCGCAGAATTTGGTCTTTGATGAAGGACGAGACCGCAATGCATCCAGAATTGAATGACATTGTTTCTTTCCAAAATTATGCTCGGTTTTTTTTTTCCATAGACATTAGGACAGTTTTGTCATTATCCATTTCAGTCATGAATTAAAAACATATATGATCTACAGATCAATTTTCCTCACTCAACCGTCCACAATGAAACGTCATTAACAACATAAAAACAAATTCCAAAGAAAAATCTGAGGGAATCGGAAGTGCAATGCATTCCAATGTAACTCTGCAAAATATCCTAGCAAATGTGGGACTCGTGAATCCCGTCGGGTCCGAAAGGTTAAATGCGAAACAATATAATATTTCACTTTTTTGCGTCTGAAGGACGCAATAAATTTTGTAAAAATAGTTTTGGCACATATTCCCCAACGGTATAATACATTGACAATTTCAATCTCAAACGAAAATTACGCAAGGCAATTGCACCTTACACAATTACGAAATGGGGAATAAAACGAATTTCTCGAGGAATTCCACGAAGACAGCAGAAAACAAACACTGAGCAAAAAAAAATATCTTCAAGAAATAAAAAATAACAACAAAATTAAAGACATAGATCTCGTTTTTTCCTTTTCTTGAGCTTATTTTTGCTTAATTTCGTTCTCGGTTCCCCCCCCCCCCCCTCTTCAGCCGACTGCAGTACCCGGATCAGTTCAATCACCATCCGACGAGGTAGAAGTCTGAAGTTCCAAATGCCGTCAGTCGCCGGGTTGAAGTCGCTTCTGCAGCTCGCTTCTTCGGTCGTTCTGGCAAATCTGGCACCAGCACGGGGTGTAGAACCTCTTCCCGATGTAAATCCCTTCTTGGGACACGTGCCTTCCAAATGCCCTGTATTAAGAAGGAATATTTATGAAATAGAGGACGACATGATTATTCAAATAAAAAGAGAAACCCACAAAATATTTTTAGCTGTATGTACAATCCTACAATATATATTCGCACAGTATTGAAAGGGAACTGATTTTCTCTCCTCATGAGGATTTAAATCTACGTTGAAGGGTCGTGGTCCGCGTGGCAACAATTTAAAACCGTATTTCCGAAATTGCCACTGGTGTTTGCTGGCGTCAATTAAACCTGCCAATCAAAGAGATGAGAGTGTTTTAGGGTCGAGCACCCAGTCGCTGCCCTAAAGGTTGCAGAGGGCTGGAGGATTAAAGACAGATAATGAATATGTATCACCCAGGGCCACCTCGGAGAGGTAAGTTTATAAATGAAAGGATGAGAAGAACGCTATGCCCCCTTCTTCAGGGACCAAAGGAGTCATTCCAAAAGGAATATGATTAGAAAGCGAAAAGAAACTAAAAGAAAAGGGTGAAGGAAAGTCAAATGAAGCCAAGTGCAATAAAATAATGTAGAAGAGTCAGGCGAGAAACAGGATATAGAAAAAAAGGAATAAAATAAAACAAAATAGGGAGAGAGAGAGGAAAAAAATCAAAAGAGACAAAGAGACACGCACAAAAGGCAAGAATACAGATGTAATGGAGAAAAAGGAATGAAAGGACTAGCGCCGGGGGAGGGGGGAGGGGGGAGGGGGAGGAGGGGGGAGGGAAAGCAAGGTGAATGGGCTGGGTCTTGAGTTTGTTGCCGGATTTAATTTGTCAATCCAGAATTTCATGCGTCACTTGTGGGTGAGAGGATCCGCGAGTTTTCCACTGTCGGTATGATCATCATGGGTTAGAAAATTTCCTTTATTTCGTGAATCCCTTCAATTCGATACATCCTACCATTACCACCATCTAGTCATTTCCGCCATTCGTAGGCCAATGTCAGTTCCAGAAAGGCCGCAGCCGGTTTCATGTTTTGAAATTCGGCTTCAATGTGAGACGTCAGTGTTGGCATTTGGTCAGAATAGCTCCTTGCAGATCCGATTTTTTTTTTCTCTCGCCTTTTCAGGTGGAACCACATTCCCTAGAGCAGATGTGATTACGCGTTATCGTGGAGTTATCAAGGAGTTCGTAAGCAGCGCAGAGGAGTGATATAAGTGATATATGATAAGTACCCAAACAGCATGTTTATGTTAATTTTACGTAATATGAATGTAAATTTTTTGTCTATTTTATATCATTTTTACGCAAACCATTGTCAAGAAAATGTCGACATATTTGCATAAATGTCATCTCTGTGATACTTAAACGGTGATATAATATTAATGTCAATTTTACGTAAAATTGACATGCCCGTTTGCATTCCCAACAGCATGTTTACTTCATTTTACGTAAGATTTACGTTAATTTCCCCCCAGGTTTCATGTGTTTTTAACGAGCCAAGCAGCACCTTTAAAAATAATTTATATACTATTAATATATCTCCCATCCCTTTCCATACGTCAGAAGTCTTGGGTGCTCGGACAAGTAAATTTGTCATTACCGGCACTTAAAAGTACCTACCGCTCCCTCCTCACGTACTGGAACCTCGGGAGAAGAAGTAGATATTCAAAGGACCTCTCTTCCATTTAGGACAGAGATGTAGCTGGATTCTACTCTTTCCTAATCCCGTGCACTGCTGTAATAAATAGCTTAACTTCAGCATTTCATGATTCCCTGAGTCATATATTGTAAAATATATCTAATAATTTCATGCTTTCCATGTACATATTTATGGATTGCATAATAAAAAGTGGAAAGATGGTAAGAAAATCTGATACTTCATCGGGAAAGCCAGTACTTAATTGTATTTGTAGGATGCAGGGAACAAGGATTCCATCTAGTGAGGAATCTTGGTACTGCAACTGCAAGATGGTCAGCTAAAGTTTCATATGGATGGTGTGGCGTTAATTTTACATAAACATGATATCATGTACTTCACGTCAAATGGAGTGACGTCTAGTTTATGTAAAATGCACGTACACTTTGGTGACGTAAATATAGGAACGCAAATTTTACGTAAACGTGATGTCATTTTCATGGCAATTGCAAGAAATTTACATTGTTTGCAAGGAACTGATATCTTCTTTACGTAAACATACTGCTTGGGTATTTGAGCAGTGAAGCTTCGGAACTGCGATGACCCGAGCTTTCTTCCAGGTTTTTGGCATCTTGCCCGAGTGCAAGGTGATCGCGAAAAGACCCGAAAGCCAATCTCTTCCTTTGTGGACCAGACTTTTTTTCCTTTCTAGGAAATCCCGGATGATTTTTGATCTGGGCTCTGCCTCATTTTGGGCCGGAGAGAACGCCATTAAATTAATTGAAACAACTTCTTTTTTAAAGCTCGCACGATCGCCTCGAAATTCCCCGCCCGAGACCCTCAAGCCCTTATTTCCCTTCCCTGCGCTTTAACCTTTGAATAAGTGCAACAAGTTAATAAGTGAATTTAGCACTTATCCGTAAATTCAATCCGTAAATTTAAATTCAATTTTTCGGAGGTTTTAGTTGTTCCCTAAATCATTCTCAATATGCTTTAAGAGACAGAGGATCCTTGAAGACATGATCGTTCGCTCTCCGTTTAAACAAACTTCTGGTCTCAAGCATCCCAATTGCCTTGCATTCATCCCACTCACAACTTGAAATTGCGTCCAAAGATCTATTATCGACCCTTCCACGCTGTTAAACCCCCAACATTTCGCCAAACAGTGAAATTTCCTGAAGGAAAGATTAAAGGAACCAGCGGCCGACGGTGGCGCCGCCCTCTTCTCCAAATCCGCGGGAATCCGGCAAGTTTTCACTTCTTAGGACCCTGAACCTTCGCTCGATTTCTTTTGCACGTCTTCAGAAGTTACCCTGGCTCGCTTCATCCATAAAAGCCTATTAGCTGATCGTTTGCGACTATTACTATGACCCCGGAGCCGCTATTGAAATTAGAGCGTTTAGAAAGTTTTCACCGTAAATAATAATCCCACACCTTAGAAGCTCTATTCGCATGGTAGGCAAACACAAACCTATTTACAAAATTTCAGCAGGATCGGTGGACTCCTTCAAGATCGTGTTTTTTTTTGGCAATGAGTACAAATTTAAACTCTGCGGATTCCACCTCGTTGAGAAAACCACACGCCTGACAAGTCAATGGAGATCCCATGTAAAAATGACAGGTCGAACGACAACGCGCCAACCTGACAAATGGCAAATTCGACAGATTATTCCTCTTCTGACAGCATGCGTCTCACGTGGAAATTCTTTCCATGTTCGCGAGGGAAATTTTTCGCATGTTTCGTGCCGAACCACCCTCCAGAGCCATTCTCATCGTGATCAGGAAACTGAGCAGTCATCTTTCCCGATCCGTAGTTAGCTCATAAAATTATTAATCAAATATATTTTATTCAATTTTCTGCTTTCCGTGATTAAACTTAAATTCCTGTGCTCCACTTTCGAACGGATTAGAGGTTAGTAGAAATCCATCCGCATCTTCTTCTCCTAAATACTTATTTGCAGAAATTAACAATTGGCACACGGTTCGCTCGAAATAGACATTCTTGGGAGCAATGTCATTTAAAGCAATGAAATGGGGAAGAAAAGGCAAGAAAAAAAAGGTTGATGCATCTTTCCTGACCGTTAAAAAATTGCGTACTCGGACTGTTACACTTTTGATGAATGACACATGGAAAAGTCTAAAGATAAAGTTGCTGGTGTAAGTAAAAAAAGAAATCGACAAATTAAAACACTTTACAGCATTTTTGTGCATTCTTGTGCTATAATTTGCATGCACTAAATAACTGCATGGAAGAAATTTGTTAGGTATTAGGCATAATTACTAAAGTGAAATCGATTAAAATTGTACACGCACACCTCCTGATACACACAAGAGAACAGTCGAAGCACCTTCAAGTGCCAACCTGGAATTTGCACAAATATTTAATTTGGGGACTGACCGTGGCTCCTCGGGGGAGAAGGACTCGAGCGAGTCCCTGGGAGCGCAGACTGCCTTCCGCAGCATGGAGATCATCCCGCGGCGGAGCTGCGTGTTCATCAGGAAGTAGATGAGGGGGTTCCAGATGCATTTCGACTTGGCGAACATCGTCGGGAACACGTACCTGTCGGATGGATGGGAATCAGGTAACAGGTAACATAATATCGAGACTGGAAAAGTTGCGATTAGTGTTTCATGCTCTTTATAAGCATATAAATTTCCCTAGCCGGCTGAATTTTCGCGTGAATTGCATCGGAATGTATGAATAGAAAGGAGAAAGGAAATTGCAAAACATGCTTGCGACTTGGCTTTCATCCGATTTATGGCCAGGCCGTGATTTGGCGAACTTGAAATTACCTGATCCGTTGAAATAAAATCCGTATTTGAATTTATTTCCCCGGAAATGTACAAGTCTCCTCGATGTTTCGTAAAATAAATTGAAATAATATCATCATGCATAATTGTCACCATCTCTTTTACATCATACCGGAAGGAGCATACAGAGAGGAAATTTTCATGGAAAACGGGTTCTCGATTTATAATTAAGAGGATTTCCATTCGATAATAATGAAGAAATATTCTTCGATCGGGGTACTTGGAGCGACGAAAATTGGTTCTCGCCATAGCCGACGCCCACAAACAGCAAAACAAAGAAAATCCGATTCAGACGCTTCCTATCGACCTGTTGTCACTGGCTCGTCATTTGCATCGATTGGCTGAGACTGGAAGACGGGATGGAGGCAGACGGGATGGAGGCAGACGGGATGGAGGCAGACGGGATGGAGGCAGACGGGATGGAGGCAGACGGGATGGAGGCAGACGGGATGGAGGCAGACGGTGGAGGCAGACGGGATGGAGGCAGACAAAGCGTCCACCGAGTGGACGTTTCGTTCGTTCTTCGGGCTCGGCAGTCAGAGGAACGTTGCATAATTCAAAAATCACCGATGAAAGCCGTAGACAGATGTTGCATGCAGTAGATGGCATTTAGAGCATTTAGGGCTTTGCTTTACGGCTTTCACACGTGTGACTTCCTGATATTTTATCCCATTAATTAACCCCTCCCCCGCTAATCAGAAGCATTCTTTAAATGAGACATTTAAATAATATATCATGAGAAGTTTTCGCCAATTCATAGGCCAACGAAAATAATCGGTCCTCTGCAGCGACGACAGGTGTCAAAACTCAGGTGGAAAGGAAAAAAAATTCGAAACCGAGGGAATCTGATTCTACAACGAATCCGAAGATTCGCGGGAAAAGGAACTCACATGATCGGAGGCAAATCACAATTCAGCACGGACAGGAGGGAGACCAACGCGTACGGAGTCCACACGAACATCAGCACGCACACCATCACCATGTTCATCTGTCAAATTAAATTTCCTAAATTTAAAATACTTTACGTTTACGTAAGTTTACCCAAATAATGAACCAATCCATGGTTAAAATCTTTATGTCTATGAGTTTTTTCGTGACGATGAAAACATGGCTATCAAAAGGATCTAAAAGTAAATAGTACCATGAAACATAAATAACAAACATAGGTTAATAAGAAATTCATCGTAGCTGAAAATATTCCAGTAAACTTACTTATGGGCTACCCTGTATATACTAACGAATTATTAGGGTATAGAAAAAGGGGGACCTTCAGCAACTCACTGGCAAAATGCATGGGCCGAGATTTATCGATACCGCACTGTTACGCCCAGAAAGCCACAAACGGAAAACATACGGACAATGTATGAGTCTCTTGCGGGAGAGACGGGGAGTACAAGTACCAATAGATGCGGGACGAGTACATGTCCGTTCGGAGTGAGCATGCATGGTACTTGTGGTTGGGCAGGAAAATCGTCCACAAAATCCATCCGGGAGACTCCTTGCAACCCCATTTGAATGTTAAAGCCTTAATCCCTAGGGCCGTCATTTCATGCCTACCCTACCTACCCGACCCTACCTACCCGACCCTACCTACCCGACCCTACCTACCCGACTCTACCTACCCGACCCTATCTACCCTACCCTACCTACCCTACCCTACCTACCCGACCCTACCTACCCTACCCTGCCTGACGTCTACCATTTGACCCATAGCGCACTCAAATCACCATTGGGATAGAGCCTTGGGGCTGGTACGGATGCACATAGTCCTGCATCACGAAGAGTTCCTTCATGGCAAATGGTAGTTGCAACAATCGGGACGCGTTCTTCACGTTTCACTCGCACTCCTTCCATCCAGACGCTCCTGGCTTGGAGAGGCTTCGTTCCTATGTTATATGATAACATAGGTGGATTGCCTCGGTCTTGAGATGTTTCTCGAGCTAGGCTTATTGATATTAGTCTCGAGTGTTGATCGGGCGACTAAGTGTTTTTTAATCGGTCTGTTTGAAAGAAAAAAATATAATAAATTTGGAGTGAGAAGAGTGAGCGCCATTGAACTGCAATGTTAGATAGAGGCTGACTCCGGTTTTCCTACTGCTTTGCTTATTTCCCTCCATTTTCTGCTCCGGAAGAGCAGAAAGGGGAAAAAAAAATTTCCTCTCATTTCACTCCTCTCGCAGCAGCAATGGATGGAAATTGGAGTCAGGGCTCACTCTCCGAAGAAATGCAGGATTTCCGGTTTTGAACGGCTGGAATTTCGGGAGAAAAACGATGTTAAAATGCGATATTGTTTCCCTTGCTTCTTTTACCTAAAATTCAGTAATGGATTTTCTCTTGCTGTTGAACAGTGTCTATGCGTCCGCAGTCGTCGGATTAACGACTAATCTTGTCCGTGGAGTGAGTCCGAATCCATGATCTTAAATGTATCATTCCCCAATAAAATTGCCCAATTTCCCATTTCATTTGGTTTGATGCTCTTTGTGAGTCCATTCCGAGGCCTCCACCAGACGATTGAGGAGATTCAAGCGAAAGACGTCTAAGATGGCCAAAGAGGCTGCAGCCGCCGGCGAACCCCGACGACCGCGCAACACGACAATCCAAAGCAGTTCCCTTCGCATTCCCTCAACCTCCTCACATCCTCCGGATCGCTCCACCGGGAAGCGCATCTCCGTGACTTTCCTGTCCACGTCTTCCCTCTGCATCGTTCCGGATAGAGGGACCAGCCTCCTCTGATTTTGAATACTCTCTTCGTAAAAGGCGAGCACTAACTCCAGTTTTCTTCTCATTTTGCTCGTTTTACCCCATATCTTACTCTGGAACAGCTAAAGAAATAGGACTTTTGTGATTTTTCTGTATTTCCTCTTTTCTCAGTGTAAAAAGGAATGAAAAATGTAGTTAGTACTGGCTTATTTCTAAGAGCGTGGGGAAGGCCGTTCTTTCTGCATCTAATATTCTAGTGCGAATTAATGCCATTTTAAGGAACCATTGACTGAAATATAGAATCGGTTATTTTCCGACCGTACACGTAAAACAAACGGTCCGGAACGAAAACTCCAAAAACGCTGGAACCAGTCCTATCGTCCGAACCGTCTCTCACCTTGAGCAGGTGGCGCTCCATGGGCTTCAGGTGGAGGCAGTCGCCGCAGGACCCAACGGACTCCTCCCCCACGGACATCCCCCCCGAGCCGATGACGGTCGGGTGGTATCGCATCACGTGGCGCAACAGGATCGTATACAGGGTGACCACCAAGACAATCGGCAACAGGTAGCAGAAGGTGATGCAAGCTGCACGGCCAAGGAGAAGACCTGTCGTTTAATCCAAATATTCCTCGGCCTCTCTCCCTTCGAAGCCGTTCCTTTGAAAGCTCATCACATTCCGCTGTGGCGGTATTTTCCACATCATAGGAAAGCTGTGTAAAGGTAACCTTCAAACGATGCCCCAATTACCATAATCACTGCAAGCGAGGAAGAACAAGGACTTCATCCAGCACCCCGCCTCCCCTCAAGGTCATCGCTGTGCAACTCAAGATAACGTAGACACCCGAAGGCTTTCCTTTGAAAGTAATACATAGACCAGTGGGGGGGGGGACATTGAAACACGGCAGAATGTGGCATTTCCTGCAACAACGACTTGAGAACGATGGTGACTTCAATTTCTCGAAACTTGTCTGTTTCCTTGCATAGTGAGCACAGCCATCCATCGAAAAAAAAAATCCGATGGCTTTCGAAGTTACCCAGTTCACTGATAAATCCACTCAAAAAATTCGTTATCCACAAGGAATCGCAGAAATGCGGCACCATCTTGCTGAAAGTGCAAGCTGTATCCAATTTCTTATGGTGAGAACGCACCATCCATAACCATAATTAAGTTTAGATTCTCTATGGATACTTTTTCCCCCTTTAATCCCTACGGATAAAGAAACAGTTTTTCTCCACGGCATAATTGGTTCCCATGTTGAAATGTTGAACGAATGCCTCTCCCCCTTTGTAATTATTTTGGAAACAAGCATGTTAGTCTCCCATAGGAAAACATGATATCGACACGAAGATAGGAAAACCCTCACTCGGCACACAAAGACACAGATGATCGTCTAATCGAAAATACAAAAAAAATGCAAGAAAAAAAAAACTCACAGACGATGTAGATGATGGCAGACAGGCTGCCATCGTGCCAATCGACGGAGCACGACGTGTGAAACGGCTCGGGGCCGTACCGGGACCAAAGCCCGAAGAGCGGCGGGAGGGTCCAGAACGCGCTGAACGCCCATACAGACGCGATGATCCCGTGCGTCGCTCTCCCGGCGAACTTCTTCTCTGTGAGATGAAAAAAAAGTTTCATTTTAATTTACGTGAATGAACATAAATATTAAAAGCGAGGACTTTTTGCCTGTTTGTCTGCTGGAAAAGATACAGCGGGTCCCTGCTTGCTGTCATCATAATGGCGCAAATGCCTTTCATGAGAGGAGAAGCGGAGAGATGTCGACAGCGACTCATGGAAAACTTGAAATTTTGTACATTTCTTGAAAACATTTCTTGCGAATTTCTTGAAATTTGTACATTTCTTACCGAATCGCATTTATTGGACTGAAGCATTCATTCGAAGTCGTTGAGGTGCAAACAACGATTACTTGCCCGAATCTTATCGCCTGGCTGTCATGCAGACATTGACCTTGAATGTTCTTGAACAAGTGACCTTGAACGTGCAGATCTTCAAGGACTTGGAACGTCCTCATTGAGCAAGTAATGACCTTTGTTTTTTTTTGCATTTACTCAGTGTGGTAGATCCTCAAAACGATCCACACTTTCTCACCAGTGTCACCCTCATCAATCGAATACAGAAAGCCAAACTGAAGCAGCTCGAAAGAGATATGACCGATTTCAATAGTTGGTAATTACCGGGCTAATTAGTTAAACATTAATCAAGGTTGTTCCCGTTTTTCGTGGTTCTGACCGGAGGAGGAGTCTCCCTCAAATCCGTGGAAAAATTCTCTTCTCTTTCCTTTTCCTCCATGCGATTCGATAACTCCATCGATGGAGTAGTTGGACGCGACTTAATCACGGAAGTCGGCGGTGGCGATGATACAAACAGGCGAAAAATCACATACGGCCGATGACAATAGCTTGTGACCACAATAAGACCACCGTCTTCCGCGCTGTCGTTTCAATACCTTGGAGTTCCATCCCAAATAGGGGGCCTTGTCAAGGCTTTCATCCCAAATACGGGGCCTTGTCAAGGCTTTCATCCCAAATACGGGGCCTTGTCAAGGCTTTCATCCCAAATACGGGGCCTTGTCAAGGCTTTCAGGGCTTTCATCCCAAATACGGGGCCTTGTCAAGGCTTTCATCCCAAATACGGGGCCTTGTCAAGGCTTTCATCCCAAATACGGGGCCTTGTCAAGGCTTTCATCCCAAATACGGGGCCTTGTCGCGATACCCTTCGAGAATCAAAGGACGCACGGGAAATGCCAGGAAACGCGCATGGGGAACCGTTCCCTCGCTTCTCACGAAATCCCTCGTTTCGTCGGGCTCCACTTACTGTAATTCCTCCCCAGATGAAATTCCCCAGCTCGCAACAGGAAAAGCAGAAAAGATGAAAACGGTCTCTCATGCATGCGCGACTCAGTGGAAACTCCGAAGCTCGCAATCGAATCAGGCAAACGAAATTCCCCGAGAGGCATCGTTCCGTGTTCAATTTCGAGCTCGGGAAATATCAATAATTTCATGAAGAATGAAAAGGAGTGGCATCGGGGAATTCCAGTGCACCGGGAAGCACCCATAAATGTAAAGGGTGGGCAAGGGCACCGACGACATTTTCTTTACGAACAAATTATTTTCATTTATAACATTGTTTAAAACGAAAATAATTCGTTCCTCATCCCCCCCTCCCCCCCCCCAAAAAAAAAAAAAAATTTCCTCTGTTCTAACCCCCCTCCCCCCCCCCAAAAAAAAAAAAAAAAATTTCCTCTGTTCTAGTCGGCTTTATCGAGCCTCAGGGCATTGCTTACGAATATCAAAGGCCTTTTTGCCCCTCGATCTTCAAAACTTCTGGATTTTGTCTTGATAGAAATCTTAAATCTTCTGCAACAGACCCCACATTTCAGCTCCTTGGTCAGCCTCATCCCGCATTAAGAAAAAGTTCGGCACCTTGCAGAAAATTAAACTCCCCAGGATGTCACAATCTTGTGGAACGAGTTTCTACTAGGGTTTAGGTTGTCAAATTGGCTAATTATTATTAGCCATTATGCCAATGCATGGAATGGCATGACCTGGCCATGACATGGCTTCCAGTCTGGACCAGATGAGTTGCCTGCCCTTTGGAACCTTTATGTGCTCCTTGATAGATATAGTCGACGATATACGCGTCGACGAAAAGCCGTCGATGGCGCCGATGAATATTTTTTTTACTGGACAGAGTTAGCACATAACAGTGCACATCAACGCTGAGCCTTGGCGGGTCATGTAAATGAGGATATGGATTTGGAAGTGAAATGGAATTTAAAATTTAAAAAACATTTCTATTTCAGCAAACAACTCTGGAGCAGGGTTATTCCCAATGGCGTTCATGGCAAGTTGGCAGTACTTTTAAAACAGGATGGAATTGAACATCCATAGATAGCTCCGGGTCTACCAGGACAAATTTAACCCGATGTCATAAATGAACATAGGAACAACGTCCATCCAATGCTCTCAGGATTAACGTTACTTTAAGCGTTACTAAAAGGAACATTTCAACACTGTGCTAACGTTCGCTGCAATGCTGGAACAGCGTCAGCCGCGAACGTTGTATTAGCACTTCCTTGACGTTCGTGTGTTTCCTGTGTAGTGACTGGAAATAGCTTATTCCCCCATGCTGAGAAAAAAGTCCCAAGACTAGACAAGTTCAGTCGGCTCCCCAATGCCGGGAGTCAACTGGACAGCTGCAACTTGACATGAATGGTTTTTTAATGAGCCGTGCTGTGGCGCCGCCATGCGACTATTTCACGAACTTTTCAATATACCCCCATGACGAGAATCTCTCATCCGATGGCTTTCTCAGGCAGTTTCCATTTGAACCCATGTTTCATTTCAATTCCATTAAAATCCCTGAGGAACGAAATTAATTATACATGTTAACAAGTTTCCCCTTGCATGGATGGGGGGGGGGATTCCTCTGCTCTTAAGATGCAATATTCTCTCTGGATCATCTTTCTTTCATTTGCAAGGGCTGAACAAATCTCATCGCTCAAGATTTGGAAACATAAGATCTGATTAAAGAATGCACGAGGTGATGCCCTTGCATGAACCCAGGAATGAAAAGCAGAACTGAATATGCAAATCTTTCGCATTTCAAGCAGGAAACGAGAAGACCAGAGAGGAAACAGACTCTCATTTCAAATAATTTCCCATTTTCCTTTTGGTCTGAGGCAAGCACCTTGCGATACAATGGATCGAATTCCTTTCATGAAGTATTTTTTCATGAAGTATTTTTTCATAAAGTATTTTTTCATAAAGTATTTTTTCAGAACCGGACAGCAAAACACAAGCATTCTCAGGGACCTGAGCGACACGAGTTGCAAACGAGGTTCATTCGGTTCGTGCCTTCCAACCGACGAGAGAAAACCGCTATAATCTATTGCATCGCTAAAGAGCGGTAGTTCCTGCAGCCTCTGACAATCCCTTGATAAATGCATTTTCGTAATTGATCCAATTAATCAGATGTAGATCACAAAAACGAGGATGAGGGCTTTAAGACGTGATGTCCCAGTCCGAAGTTTCAATATAATTTTTGAAAAGTTTTAAATATCTTTTTTTTTCATATGAAAAGGTGTCATATCACCAAGCACTGCATTTTGAAATTATTATAAATACCTCGTATATTCCTATTTGGATATCTTGGGAATGAATGATTAACTCTCCTCCCGCCAAATTAGTACGGGAAAAGGCCTTGGAAGGGATCATTCGGATTATCCGGGTGATTGTCTGCCTAACCAAGAAAGTGGAAGGAGGAAGGGATTGCTTATTTATAAATTATTAATTTGGCTGTGATATATTAATGTCGTTATTCGAATATTTATCGTTTTGCTAAAGCATTTTCACAAACCAACTAAGATGTGAGGTAAGAACGAAAAAATAATAATAAAGACGGTTCCAACGGGAATGATCAAGGGGAATAAGTAAATCTGCACAACATGTGCAAAAATATTCATTTTAAGCGCTGGCTATGTGATGATCAGTGAATAAGTGGTTAATATGAAGTTAAACCGTTCAAACGCAGGTTATGCGACTGTGGAATGAGACAGGTTCCTTTGGCGCGCCTGCGCTTCCTTCAAATTTGCTCAAATTTGCTCTAATTATGCAGCTGCAGAGAATTCCAAACGTTCCCAGAGCGGATCATACGGCGTATGGAGAAGCAGATGGGGAATAGCTGATGTACATTTGTATGCATAGCTTCTTTCCGTAAAAAAAAAACCTTTGAAACCCTAAATTCACTCAAATTTGCGAGATCTGAAGGAAACAGTGAACCGAGTCTGGTATTTTTCAATAATTACATTCTTTCAATGCTGCAGAGAAACTGCAAGAAGGTGATCTTTGGGACGGAGAGAGACGTGGGATGAACAGGATAGGATAATTTTTAAATTACCGAAAAACATCGGAAAAAGAAACGAGCATTGAAACTCACTGAGATTGGGTCTGAAGACGATCAGGTAGCGGTAAATACAGATGGCAACCTGGGTTGCCACGGTACTCTGTAAAGACAAGAAAAGAAGCCCAAGTTTCAGAGGACCTCAGTCTCAGGAGAAATTGTAACATGGTAAGGATTTTTTAAAATAGGAAATGACAAATCCAATATATAAATCCTCATCTCGATTTTTGCCCTTTTTTGCTCTCTAAAACGTAGCCTTTTCTTATTTCTTATTTACCTTGTTTCCTCTGATATTTCCAGCCACCATAATGAAACATACTTAGTGGACTTGAGATAATTTGATGACTGTAAATCACCCTCGACCATGATGGTAAGTTGAATGCATTTAGATTGAGTTACGTCTTTGTGTAGCATTTTCCTTATTTACTCACCTTCTTTTACGAGTTATGGGACGATTTCCTAGACTTCTGGATCTCCCAAGAAAGATAAACTTTTTGCAGCTCGAGTAGAGGATACAAAAATTTCCAATATTTTTCTCTCACAATTAATTTCAGCAACATCACGATATCAATTAAAATAAAAACTGACAATCTTGGCTAATTCTCTATTAATTAAAATTCTGAAGACGTATGATGCAATGTACCAGGGAAGTCGTGAAGCAAACGAAGGCGTAGACCTGGCAGAGAGCGTCCGGAAACACCCAATATCCATAGTAGCCCGAGATCGTGGTGAAGGGATAGCCGAAGAAGGAGACGAGGAGGTCGGACGCTGCCAGGTTCAAAAGGAGCTGCATGTGAGGATCCCGGCGAAACCGTCTGCCGTGGATGATCGTCGCCACGAACAGGCCGTTGCCCACTGTCGCCAATATTCCTTTTGTATGGCAAAAGCGGATGAACGTCACAAAACTCACATGAGGTAATGTCTTCATAAGGGCATTTTGAATTGAGAGTCACATTGCATGCATCTGCTAGGTGACCCATATACGTTACACACTGCTCTGTGGGTACTGGTGACGCTACGAATTTCTCCTTCCTACTTGCCTGGCTATCTCAACACAAATCCATTCCTCATGAGAAGACTCCCACATGTAATATTCAGTAATGTTCAAAGAACTGGGCCCCGTCGATGGCGAAGTTATTGTTTGCAAAAGCACTTCTCTAAGGTTTTATTGCGAAGCCTCCTGTTTCCTACCAGGGAATAATGAAACGTCATGGTCATGACAAAATGGCCTGGGCCTCGAAATCTCGACCATGCTAAACTTCTCATTTCTTTGCCCATACAATCACAACAACCAGTATACGGACAGGAATTGTGACATTATCCCGCCTCATGTGACATAGCCTGCAATTAATCCTTTCGCTTGATGCTTTTTGGAAGAAATTGCACGGAATGACCCACCCGAAACAGAATACTTACCACCTGTGGTGGGCTCGGTTCCACTCATGAGCAGAAAGGATGCTTCGAATCGTCCAATACTCTTACTGCGCCTCTTGTCTTAACTTGCTGCATGTCTTAACTTGCATAATTCAGTGGGAGAATACTGCAATACCTCCATGCAGTGAAATTAATTTTAAGAATATCGTGGCTCAGAATATCGAAGAACGGATGAAATTGAGCCGGCATGGGAAGGAAGACACTACTATAGGATTGCCCTATTTAATCAGACTGGATGCCATGCCACGAATGAGATATGATGGAAAAGTTTCGAGGAAAAAAAGCGAATGCTGTCAGTGTCCCGCTCGCCCGGGGAAGTTTCCCACCGAAGGGCCTACCGGCTCTCGAATGCATCGATGAAGAAGTTGAGGCGTCTGGATGGATTAGGGTATCTACGGGGAATTCGCCCTCGTATCATCCATCTAGGTGCCTCCCAGCCCTGCATTCTCCCACCCCAGTTTCCGTTATTTATTCACGATGCACTCCCTCGACGCTTCCGATCTCCAAGGCTTACGCCCTTCAAACCATCTCTACTTGACTTCCTGTGACCGGCTGATGACCCACTAGTCACGCGACACCGCCTCCGCGACTGGCACTCCGGTCTCATCGGGGGCGCGCCACAATGAATGAAGACACCCACTAATCTATCGGTTCCTCGGGACGGCTTAACCATCCGAAACGCATTAATGACCGATGGCCGCCAAGCGTTTCTGACTAAATCTCGCTTCAGGAAAACCGGAGAGTCTTTGGAACACTCCACTCCCCCTCTCCCCCTCTTCCTCCTCTCCCCCTCTCCCGCCAAATTAGTACGGGAAAAGGCCTTGGAAGGGATCATTCGGATTATCCGGGTGATTGTCTGCCTAACCAAGAAAGT
>CAJPEV010004077.1:0-25112 GCA_905338385.1 Darwinula stevensoni
GGTATTTTGACAATTGATCAATGCTACCAATTCCGTCTTTATTTTCATTGCACTCAGTAACGAGAGGGTGCATCATCAGTTTCCCATGCAGTTAGGCTCAGGGTCAACATGAGGATTTGAAAATTCCGCCACACCTAAGGTTAGACCCCGCAAAAAGGGTCAATAGTAATCAAACCCGATTCATCATTGTAAGACGTGATACCCAACCCAGTCAGTGGTCTTTCATAGCATCCGAATCCTGAACACATTGACCATGACTACCGTGCGCCTCAGTGAATCCCAGGCCTCGTCTCCTTGACTCCATCAGTAATGGCCACCAGCCCTTCAAATCGGCGTGAGATCTTCGACCGCCATGTCCAGTCTAGGTATATTTACCATGTCTCTGGGGGCAACTTGGTGCACCCATCATGTGCCACATGACGTCACATCAGCGTCTGCTAGCATGCGCTCCAAGTCGCGCATGCGCAATGTGCACGTTCGTCTGCTAGATTGCTCATGCGTGTCATGCGCTTTCGTCTACTAGTTTGCTCATGCCCAAAGCCGTCGGGATTCCATAGGGAAGGTGGGTCTGCCTTAGAGGAGATCTCCTTTTTCCACAATTGCTGCTTGTGCATGTTCTTTCAGGTACTTGGCTGTGACGAACGACTAACTTTTCATGTCTTCTCCGTAAAACATACACACGCACGTTCGCTCACCTCACTCCCTCACTCACTCACTCACTCACTCACTCACTCACTCACTCACTCTCCCTCCCTCCCTCCCTCCCCATTCACACTCTCTCCTGGCAAAAGGCGTGAACAATGTTAAGTGACCCCATCAGGTTGAGATTGAGATAACTGGGCGAATATAGTACATTCTCTATGTTCTCCTTCCTTAGGATATTATGTAAGTGATATTTAACTCGCATTTAACTAGCTTAGTTACTTCTTAATTCTTGTCTGCAATTATTTACTTTTATTCCTTTGAGAAGTATGTGAACGCCGTTCTCTTGAAGGAGGAAATCTCGTGGACTTGTCTATTTAGATTTCGCGAAAGCTTTCGATACAGTTCCTCACAAGAGGTTGCGGGCTAAACTGGAGGGGCACAGGATCCAGGGTAAGACGAGTGACTGGATAAGGAACTGGTTGGAGGCAAGATAGCAGCGAGTAATGGATCATCAAAAATTCATGGTGAGGTGTCGACTGAAGTTAAGGTTGCAAGCGGGGTCCCTCTGGGCTCGGTCCTGAGGCCACTTCTTTTTCTTGTTTATATATTAACGATTTGGATGAAGGCATAGCTAATAAAACAAGCAAATTTGCTGACGACACAAAAATAGGTTTTTCCTATCAAGGGGGAGGACAGGGCGAGAGCCGAGCAGGATTTAAGCTATTGGACGAGTGGAGTAAGAAATGGCGCACGAGTAATTGTAATCATATCGGTCGTTGCAACGATAAGTCTGAGTGAATTCGGCGTCGACAAGCTCGAGGAGGCAAACGGACAGATATTTAAGTTTAGCTAACCCTTTCATGCCACCCCCTACTTCCGTATGGTATCATCTACGGCCAAAGTATACTACACCAATTTTATTCTGACCCCATGTGCTAGAATGGAAGAACCTCCTTCATGGATGTGATGAGCAGAGGGTGAGCATTCTCCTTCAAGGCATTCCTGCCTTTTCAGAGGTAGGGGGAGAGGAAACTAGACAGCAGAGACGAACTTCCTTCCTCAACTTCGGCACAGACTGAACGACTAATGAAATCAATCATCTATTCATTTAAATAATAGCTTCATTCTCTGGTCCTATCTTCACATTCATTTCATTTACAGTGGCGCTCAGAAGTATTTGCACACTTGCCGTTTTGCACATCCCTGCAGGAATTTCCTCCTTTCCTACGGATGACGTATATTTACGTCGTCGGACTTAGCGCCTGGCTGATGCTGGAATAATACCGCTGGGATGCTGGACTGGCTCAGTCAATCCCGTGGTCAAGGGGTTAAGACATTACTTGAAGTATCAATTATGGAGATTTATTCAAAGCTAATTTATTTTTCTTTACTGTAAGAAGACTAATGTATGTTCAGGGTCATTTTGTTAGAACATCACTTTATATTTAACATGAGAAAAACATGGGAGTTGACAGACTTGGGAGTAGGTCAAAAAGGAAAAAATCGCAGCAACTAGTTATGCTCCTTTCTCGTTGAGGATCAGCTCAGTCCAGTTTCATCGATTGGAGAAAGGCAAAAGCCAGAAGCATAAACTCTCGTACGAGGAATCCATTTACTTCGAAGATCTACATGCTTGCTGTTGTTCGATTGACGCAAATGTCCCTTTCCTGTAAAGGGGTGGAGATCCATTGATAGACCCTATCCGGACGCAAAGCAAAAGTTCCATGCACTTGTCACTGCCAGCTCAGAGAACAGGGGTTATCCTGAAAAAGTCATTCTTTCTATGCCGAGGTTGGGAAGGGGAATTTTTCACGCTTAGTTTTTTCATGCTTCTCCTTAACTTCCACCCCTGTCTGAAGTCGACTTCCTTGAGGGGGAAATGCTCACCCTCCACTCACTACTTCCATGGTCTTCTTCCTTTCTTGCACATGGGGTTAGAATCAAATCGCTTAGGTATATTCATCCCCCAATTGTCCTCTCACCCTACCTCCCTCTTCCGTCAATACATGGTCTGGCAACCACTTTTTTTTCCACTCTCTCCCCTTCCCTTTCAAGCTTCCATGACAAAATATCTTAAATGCAGTACTTAGTTTTATCGCCATGTGAAGGGAGGGAGTCATGATTCATGAATGGCTAAAAGAAAAGGCTGTGCGCTAAGTAAGTCAAGCAATTCTCAACAACAGAGAGGTGATAGTCAGCAGGAGTGAATCCAATGAAAACGGTACCATTTGGAGGCAGAAAATACTAAAATTATTATTATTTTGATAAATAAAGAAATAAAGTGCACGAAGCAAAAGAAGTGCAAAAAACAAAAAAGTACAGAAGACGACCGGACGCGAAGAATCTGTTCAGCAGGAAGGATTCTAATATGCCAAAATAAACCTTAATAATTACAAGGAACTAAGTTAATAACTCTGGATTCATGGCAATGCCTGGAATAGAACTTCTCCTGTTGAAGGTGTTAGGACAGTCGGAAATAGAAGATCGATGAAGAGCTGGGAATAATGGAGTTGGGGAAGAGTAATGCCAGAGGAAAGTCACACCAGGTCCACCATGCCATCAACCATCAGGTCTCTAGATGTGGGAGGGAGTTGCATGTGGGTGAAGAAAAAGGAGAGGAATTCAACGATTTTCCGCCTCAATGGATCTGAGTGCTTATCGGGCTGCACCAAAGAATGTCCGGAAATTGGATCGCTTCCAACACCTGGATGCGGATCGCCAATCATTCCAAACCCATGTTATAGAAGTGAAGCGGCAGGCCATGGTATTCCATTTAAACAGCCCTCCATGGATGAATCCCACTTTGGAAATAGTTGAATCAGAGATCAGTGGAGCTGCTGTCACCCTCTGTGTCTTCCTCGGGGTTTTCACTGTCCTGAAGAGAGAAAAAAACAATTAGTCCTATGAATGTCGAAAGCCATGTGCATTTATAGGGTAGCCCAAAAAGGGGCACTCTTTAAATGTGCATTTTAGGTGACACTTTCATGAATATATTTTTCCGACTACATTTCATGGAAAGAAGAAAGACCTAGCTACAAAATCCTTTTTTCAGACTTGAAATATTTTAAACAGTGACTTAAAAAATAACTTTTTAATTTTGGTTATGAGAAATGGGCGCTGCACCCTCCGGCTTCACCTAAAATGCGCATTGACAAAGAGTGCCCTTTTTTAGGACCACCTTGTAGGTAGGAAACACGGAGATGCAACTCACAGTAAGGACACCGAGGTATTGTAGCATCCACATCTCGTCATCTACCATATCCAAACTGGGATGCCTTCTGCCATCCTTGAAGAGGGCAAAAGCATCATCCATGAAGCGCTTGAAGACGTCAAATTTCTCTTGTTTTAACTTGCATTAGTACATACATTTTATTAAATGCTCCACAAAGTGAGCCTTTTTACTCGAATAATCTGGCAAACTTACCTTGGCGTGCCGTCACATACCTTCAATGGCGTTCGTATGGGTTGGTGGATCAGTGCTCTGATTGACGAACTGTAGTCTGTGGTTCACCGTCAGGTGTTTGAAAGCCTGGGATTTTGAGATGTCATTATATGCAGCCCAACAATCAGTCATAATCAATGTCCCAGGACAAACCCAGATTCGAATGAGGCGGAGTAGCGTCTCTGAATTCCTCTCCTTGACGGGAACGAAGAAACACCTTCCTGTTCCTCGCTCCACGCCGCCAAAAACCCATTGACCCTCGACGTGGTGGCCTCGGTGGTATTTCCTGCGGCCGAACTTACTTTCGTCCAAATCTTCCCCTCTCCACCGATCCTCTCCCCTTTCCAAATGCATTCCTCAATGCATACCTGCGATTAAGGAGACTTTACATACACCAATATATATGAGGAATGTCGTGACATGCGTGTAGAAAGTCTCATGAGTGATGTAATCCAGGGGCAAGTCATGAATTCAGAGATAAATGATATGCAAAATGTCGATTAATCTTAAATTTGAATATTGAAAGAAGGAATCCTTCCTGACCGATACAAACTGATCGCATATGGTTTTCTTCTGTCTCTTCTTTGATCCACTCGTCCTGGTGGATGAGGAGGTCCTTCAGCATCTGAATGCGACACGTCACTTATTTTGGAAGCATTCATAATTATCATATGTTCCCCGCACTTGGGGCACGCCCTCTCTCTGTGCAGCCATCCATTTTCAATAAGGATTTGGACCAGGTCAGGAGCTGTAATATAATCGTCAGAGGATTAGATTGATACTTCAATTCATCCATTAGCACGTTACACCATGAATGAAATTAGGCAGAACCGTTTCAGCCTCGGGACTGTTTGACATACAGTAGAGGTCTCTTGTGGATCAAGTAAAAAATATAGCTTTCATCTTTTTAAGCAAAAATACTTGTGCCAAAGCATGTCAAACCATCAAACACGATGCTTACTATGCCAACCAATACGGTTCGTGGTAGTGCCTACTACACCTTGCCAACAAATACGTGCACGAAACACATTACCATAGCTGGTATTACTTACGTTGCAAACTGGCCAATGAATGGATTTTGGAAGCAGTCCAATTTTCAGTGAACTTTTCGTAGCTGCTTGAAGGTCTCCCTACTTTAGCTGGTGGTGAATCGGACATTGGTGTTCAGCAAGTAAAGTGGCGCTGCAAATGGAGGCAAAATGGACAGGCAAAGCGGAGCCACAAAATGGTCAGGCAAAGCTGTGGTAGCAAGGGGAACCATTCTCCCCATATATATATCTGGAGTTAAAAGGAAAAAAAATTATTCATGTCATGGGGTTTATGGGTACATGTATTCACTTCCGGGCATCCAGACAGGAATCGATCGGAGGAGGGGGGGGAATTCTGTCACTTTTTTTCTCTTGGAAAATCCAAGGTTTTCTCCATAGCTTCGTTTTGAATATATGAAAAAAAAATCCTTATCTGTTCTCTTATCTGTAATATCTGTATTCGGGGAACCGTCCAATTTTTATTCGTTACTGTGAGCCGGTTACGGTACAAGTACCGATACATCTCCCTTCTTACGAGTAGTTCCACCTGAAGTCACTGTCATAATTACCACTGTATCTCATAGTTTCACATGTTTTGACACTAATATTTTATTTAAAGAGATGGGAGAGATATTTTTCCTTTAATCAGCCAGATACCTTTATTATGCATGAAACTGTCCCAAGGCTGAAACGGTTCGGCTTAACCTCAGTCATGGTGTCACGTGCTAATGGACGTACTAAAGAATCAATCTAATCCTGACGACGATATGACCTCCTATTTACCTGGGCCAGGTAGTGATGGCAAACGGATGGCTGCACGCACAGAGGGCGTGTCCCAAGTGCGGAAAATCTATGTCATTCATGCATGCTTCAAAAATAAGTGACGGAGTTGCATACAGATGCAGAAGGACCTTCAGGAGGACGAGCGGATCAAAGTAGGGACAGGAGAAAACCGATGCAAACTCATCGCATCTGGTCATGAAGGATTGCTTTCTTAAATTCGAACCTTCGCCTGCGCACAGGTACTGTATCTCGCCGATCTCTGGCGCCAGCTCGGGTAGGGAGAAATACTCAAAATGATATCTATAGAGAGACGTTCACAGTATCATACGCACGATCGGAATCTGCATTCTCCAACAAGCTTGTTAAACACTTGGTACGAGCACGCCATCTATGTATCATTGTAGGAAGACATTAACCACCCCTTCGTGAAAAGATGACAGGTGAAAATAGGGAAGAAACACCTGGGTCTTGGAAATGCGTCGAGGCAAGTTTTCTCGATCATTTCTCGACATCGCATACCTTGACTCAGATTGGATAAAAGGAGGAAATGTTTTGTAGATCACAGAGAGAAAAGCACGGCATGAGAATATATCATTTGTGGCGTTATATTTCTCGAAATCATTGCACTATATTTTTATACTATTACGTGACCTCCGCCCTCAATCGTGTCAACTTCCGTCGTTGTAGTGCGACGCTCGCTCTCATTCGACACAGGGGAGGGGCAGCGTCAACGGGTTTGTACCGTCCGTCATTACAATTTTTCCCTCTCATTTCTTCTAAATATATTATACCCTTTAGCAAAAGACCAGGAAATATAGGTTTACTAGTATTTCAATTGAAGTAGTTATTTCTTGATTAAAATTAATGTATTACGTATTCCTAGTTAGCATACACCTCAGACAGGATAGGTCCTACCCCGCTTAGGATGGGTTGTCCAAGACTTGTCCATGCCCTGAGAGGTGTTGAACTCCATGTTAACGTGTCTCTTAATGAAGATGCTCGAATGGCATTGTCCAGTATGCAAATGGACTCCTCAGTTGGCACGGACGGGTTTTGAATTCCGTGGGGCTATTTCAATACATGTTGTGTGGGGAATGCAGGACCGGCAATGTTGTGCTGAGTAGTTCTAGTGTCTAAAAATAAAATTTTTAATGAGGAGGTCCGTCAAATACTTTTAAAACCGAAACGGGATCCATGTTTCATTTGCGCAGACTTCCCGTGGGTCCCACTCTTAGAAAAAAAACCCCTAAAATTGTAAACTTAAATCATGAAAATTTTCCAGTTGTTTTTGTGGTGTGCAAGCAGCTCATATTATAAATCGGTTGAAATTTCATAACTACTAGTCTGTAAAAAAAAAAGGGCGTTTTCGGCCACCATACGACATGGCGGCCCACTTCTCCTGCATTCCCCATAGATATTAATGTAAAATACTTGAAAACCTTAGATATTGCTTTTCAGTCCAAGCGCCTCCATATCTCATGCATTAATGGCTTCAGGGAGTCCTGAAAGACCCATCCCAGGCGGCTCTGCAGAAATCTGAGAGTGGGGAGTAATTGTAAAGGTGGTCCCAGTTTTCAAGCATCGGTTAATTACGTTAGTTGCTCGCGAGTTCTTTCCGAGGACTCGTTGAATGTATACGTTATCAATGGACCGAAGCCTGCCAATACTGATGCTGACACGGGTACCGACATGTTGGCGACTATAGATGTACTTCTTTGATTGTGAAATTCATTTGTCAGGACTAGTTTTCACCCGTATGAAATAACACTTTCGTTTCCTTTCCACGTGTCTTCCGTTTCAAGATATTCTTTGGTTCCCACTATCGTGTGGAGGGCCTTACATGTAGACTGTTAACGTTAACTTTAGGCCGAAAGTAAGGGAAAGAAAATTTAGCATCAGCGGTTAAACGGAGGGGGAAAGTGTCCGGCCTCTCTCCGCTGACAGGACAAGCTGTCTAAGAGGACAACTGATAACAAATGAGAAAACGGTGTTCAAGCAACAAGGACATATTATTTTGTTATAGTTAAGAAAGAAAGGAATTTCACAACCGGTTAATAGGAGGTGTTGAGAACTTGAAAAGAGTCATTGTTAGGCTGCGTCCGCAGGAAAGTTCGAAACTAGATAGAACTTGAAAAAGGTTCCACTGCCACCGAAGACGGCGTGAGCAGGCTTGGGAGGGACGAAAAGCGGACACGAACTACAGACAGTTAGAGACTGACGGCTTCAGATTGCCCTTGCCGGCACAGGTAGTACCATCACAGACAGCACTAGCGGACGGGAGGGGTTGGACGGCGTGACCGGAAAGGGGGAGGGCACACCCCCAAACACAATAGAGGCCGTCGTGGTAAAAACCCCGACATGGGTATAGCCCATGCAGGACCGCGAGCAGACTACCACCCCGCGGCGACCCTACGACTCTACTTTCAGCATGTTCGAATTTTTATATTTTTACTTGTATGGCAGGAGCATGCTTGTTTAGAAAGACTAAAACAGTCGATTTTTGTTCTGTTTCTTGGTCGAACTGGCAGATCCAACTCTGTTGGGTCTGGTCGAAATCCAGGAATAATCGAAAAAGTTAGGAAACTGGTGGCCAGAGAGTGTCGATTGAGTCTGAAAATAATGGAGGATGAACTGAGCATAAGAGGCGAGACGATTCATCAAATTTCGCATGACTATTTGGGAAAGCGGAAGGTCTGTGCGAAGTTGTCTCGGTTGCCTAAGCATCTGGAAGGTGGATGCGTACGACAGACATTCATCCCACTTCGTGTCATCGGCGGGAAGATGAAGGGGCCGCCCCCCTCGTCCAACTCAAGAAAAACTTTTTTTCAGCATTTTTCAAATTGTCAAAGCTCTAGTCATGGTCCAGTCACATGAAGAAGAAAGAGCCTCGAATGAAATCTCTTGTATTGAATAACACCCAATATTAGGCGTGAACTTGAAATGTGCTAAATTTTTACGTCGAGAGAGATAGAGTGAGCGAGTGAGAAAGAGGGAAGAGAAACCTGGGCAAGTAGGAAGCAAATCTCAGGGTCGCCTTTAAAAATACTGAAAATATATAACGTTTCATTCATAGACGGTGGGCTTCGTGCTTGGGGTCCTCCGATCCTAAGAATGCAGGGGCTTAGACTCGCAAAAAAGTCAGACTACGTGGCATTTCAAACCGTGGTCACCCGTCACGTGAGCCCGACACACTACCGCTGAGCAACTGACTTAGCCCAGCATCTTATTGCTACTGCACCCGTAGGTCCTCGACTTTTATTCGCAAAGCGACGAATATGAGATCTGTAACTTTCCGAGGTTCCAAGCTTTCCATCGATACCGGATTCGCTGGGATGCGACGAGCGGGAGAGGAGGAGTTCCCGGACAAACAGATAGACAAACAACAGTAATATTATATAGATTCTTTCAATGGGTGTTGAGAAATGGCCTGGCATCAATTAGTCATTGTCTTAAAATGGAAAAAAAATTGGCCGGTCATTTTTTTAATGGAAGAAGTAAGTTTCATTCTGACTCTTTAAATATAAAGTGCAGCTTCAGCTTATGGAATAACTGAAACGCAAGATGAATCGGATAACCCAGGCCGCCACGGACATTAAGAATGTCATGCAGCTTGCAGGCCGATAGGGGAACAGATAGGCAGAAATTGATTTCGGAAGCTCGAGGAACTGCGATGGGCGATTCGAAAGGCAAAAACCGAAAAAGAACGGGGAAAGATCGAAGGAGTTCATATTCTCTGGCAATCACCGCCGGATTACTCCCATCGATCAGCACGAAACTCAGAAGATCGAGTGAAATAATAAATAACGTCGTCATCGGCTTTCAAAGGATTCATCTTGAAATGGAATCCCATATGGGTAGGAAAATATACCACAACATCTTCGGGATATCTGGAATGAATGCGTTTCTCTCCCAATTTCCCTGATGCCACGGAATCTCAGATCACGCTCCGATATTTTTTTGAGAAGAAAGTGCACTTCCGATCTGCCATCACGGTGCAATCACGGATAAAATTAATCATTGATGGGAATCGAAAACTAGAAATATATAAAATCAGAAGAGATGGTGTCTGTCTTTGGTGTCATTGAAGCGACTACGGCATTTACGGTCGAATTGCCTCGCCAACGATCATAGTCACCTCTCCTAGCATTTCTACGTGTACCTTCAATTCGAAAATGCTCCTCCTGTGCTCTTTTGCATCTGATTCCTATAGTTCGTTCATGACGTTCATCGTTATTCTTTGACCGTTTGGAAAGCGATTTTTTTTCGCTCAGCTTGAGACCAGAGACCCAGTTCGAAAGGTCCCCGATGACATACCCCGACGGTGTTCACCAGATCAGGATACAAATACAAATAACCAGCAACAAACATTCACGAAAGTGGCAACCACTTAACAAAAAACATAAACCATACCATAAAACATAACACGAAAACCATCCACTATGACCATATGAGCAACTAGTACTTCTTGAGCAGAACGTGTTTCAGTCGGACTAATGATTTTCCTTTTCCTGTGGGTGTTAACACGATCTAAGGTCCCACAATTTGCTACCTAATACTTTCGACAAAAAATGTTAATCATGGAACATCTTCCGGTGTTCTAGAATCCTTTCTTACCTTACTGGAATTCCAGAACAAAATGAATATCTTAAGACCATGCGTCACATCACTTGCTTGCTCATTTCTTTATGCAAATACGAGCACTTTTATGTACCTAGAGCTGGACTGTGGTTGGTTTTTAGTAGACAATTCAGCATGTATTTATGAAGTCGGAGGTCGATCGAGACTCGAAACGAAAACCTACTCAGACTAGGACGATATGAGTGCTCTTTTCATGCGAGAAAATTTACATAGGACGCACAAGGTAAATTGGAGCTCTCGCTTTTATGGAACGTCTTTGTTACAGATGGGGATATCGCAAATCTCACATCGGTGTTATTATTGGTGTTATTATAACACCAATAATAACACCAATAATACTAATAACATCTTCCCGAGAGCCATCGCGGGCAGAAGGTAATAAGCACTTCAATCGTGTCAAGCAACTGGACACGAAAATTAAAGCTACCCGCCAGAAATTGTCAAGTGTGCAGGAAGTGATGAATAACACCCGTAGGGGCGTCAAACCGAGATCATCAGTTATGGTTGCTTTTACAGCCATGTTAAGACGTCAGCATCACTCTTTAAGCCTGTCCAAGCTGACAAACGTTAAACATCTCTATATAGACAGGCTTCGCACTCTATCCCTAGCGAGGAAGCGACTGCTGCTAAGTATTCAGCGTATGGAAGAAAATCGCACCTTTCTGTTGAATCCCTCTGCCTTCTTAAGAACTGAAAGGCACTCACACAATGACCCACTTCCACCAGTGGCAGATGTCCAGTCCTTCTGGCAAGACTTTTATGAGAAGGTGGAACCATTTAATGCAGATGCATCATGGATAGAACGGTTGAAAAGCTTCTATGACATCCATCTAAATGAAGCTGCTGATCCATCTTACCCTCCGATTACACCTGAATGTGTGCGAGCCGCCCTGAAAGGAAAAAGAAACTTCTCCGCCCCAGGGCCCGATGGGATCAATAACTTCTGGTGGAAAAAGTTCCCTTCGACGCATTCCAACATCGCTCGCAATTTCCATCAGATTCTGGAAGGGAGCCAGCCGATTCCAGCGTGGCTGGTGGAAGGCAGAACTGTTCTCATATCCGAGGGTGGAGACACTTCCCAGCGCAAGAACTACAGGCCAATTACTTGCCTCAATACCCTTTACAAGACCTTCACAGGGATATTGAACGAAACCATCTTGTCAGAAATAGCACCAGTCTGGCATGAGCTTTCTGAACACAGAGGTTGCAAGCGCGGCCTAGCAGGTTGCAAAGAAAATCTGCTGGTGGATAGAACCGTTTGTTCGGATGCTGTCCATTACAAGCGCAACTTGTCCATGGCATGGGTGAACAATCGCAAGGCATTCGACACCACCAACCATCAGTACCTATCGGTAGTGATGGAATGTTTGCACGTTCATCCTAGTGTACGGAGATGCTTAACAGATCTCATGGGCGTCTGGAGGACGCGCTTCTCCATAACATCCGGGAGGGAAAATGCCCTTACTGAGTACATTCAGTTCAGAAGGGGAGTATTTCAGGGAGATTCCCTGAGCCCTCTTTTGTTTTGCATCTCCCTACTGCCCCTCTCAGTTCAACTGAGGCAGACGACAGGCTATATGGCAGGTCCACCAAATTACCGCTCGCACAGGGTCACGCATCTGTTTTACATGGACGACCTGAAACTGTATGCGTGTAACCAGGGTCAACTTCAACAGGCTCTTGAAGTAGTTCACTCCTTCACCCGTGACATCGGTATGGAGTTTGGGTTGGACAGATGTGCTGCTCTCCACCTGAACAGAGGCATATGCACTGAACTAGGTGATGATCTCCAGCTCGTGGATGGGACGATCATCAAGCATCTTGTGCCATCTGAGCCCTACAAGTACCTTGGCCTGCCTGAAAGGGAAAGCCATCGCGTGCTAGACATCAAGAGGGCCATGACCAGCAAGTACAAAGAGCGCCTCTGGAGAGTGTGGTCCTCCTAACTCTCTGGATAGGTGATGACCTCCAGCTCGTGGATGGGACGATCATCAAACATCTTGCGCCATCTGAGCCCTACAAGTACCTTGGCCTGCCCGAAAGGGAAAGCCATCGCGTGCTAGACATCAAGAGGGCCATGACCAGCAAGTACAAAGAGCGCCTCTGGAGAGTGTGGTCCTCCCAACTCTCTGGAATCCATAAGATCATGGCTACTAATATGCTGGCAGTACCCGTCCTGTCCTACAGTTTCGGAATCCTTAAGTGGACCAGAACTGAGCTGAAGGACCTCGACATCGCCACCCGCAAGGTCCTCACCTCCAATCGTAGCCACCACCCCAAGGCGTCAGTTCAGCGCATATATCTCCCACGTCATTAGGGAGGCCGGGGTTTATGAAGCCTCAAGCATCTGCACGACCGCTTAACCCTGGGAATGGCCTGCAGGGTGATTCAGTCTGAGGACCCACTGCTGAAACTCGTTTTCCATCATGAGCTCACAGGGAACAAAGCTTTCCTAATGAAAGCTGCAGAGTGAACAGTACAATCCTTGTCTCTGTCTCTAGACATCACTAGGACTGGGAGCACCTTTCAGGATCGGTCGATCAAAGAACTGTCGCTAGCCTATGTCAGCGCAGCGACAAAAAGGGCCCAGCAAGCCCATCTTTTGCAGGTCCATGAGGAGAAGACAATGCACGGAAGTTTCTTCCGAAATTTAAAAGATCTTGGTCTCTCCTCTACTCTCAGCCATGCTTGGCTGAAATCTGCCGGCCTTCGATCAGAGACAGAAGGATTTATCGCAGCTAGTCAGGACAGTGTAATCAGTACTCTCGAGTAGTGACGAACCATCTTTGGGGAAGACAGATTCCACCTGTCGGGCGTGCGGTAGAGCACCAGAGACTTTTTCCCACCTGTTGTCTAGCTGTAAGCATTATACGACAAATCTTTACATCAGTCGTCACAACAACGCTCTGCGCGTGTTTTATTACCATCTGAGGCACGCTTATGGGATCGACAAAGATTCCTGCAGGGTTCCTGCAGAAGTGGAGTCAGTGGTAGAGCGTCCAAATGTTAAGATCTATTGGAATTATGCTCACCTCACGACCAGACAACTCACTGCTACGAAGCCAGACATCACTCAATTTGATGTGGTTGCCAAGGAAATCTTTGTGATCGAATTCTCCAGCCCATCAGAGAGGAATATCTCCCGCAAAGAGGAGGAAAAGAGATCGAAATACCAAGATCTATTGTTGGAGCTTCGAGGTCAACATCCTGGCCACCGTGTGCATCTTGTCGTCCTGAAGGTGGCATGTCTTGGCAGCATGAAGGACACGCTTATTACAGAGCTGGAGAAGATACCAGTCCGCAGATCTAAAGCTTACTCTTTGGCCTGCTGCATGCAGAAGGCCGTCCTTTTGGGCTCCATGCAGCTCCTCTGCATCCGCGGACTGAGTACCTCAGCTGAGTCACCTATCGCCACCTAGTGGGACGTGGCCAGTTCCATCCCGTGTGCCCGTTACCTTTTTATGAAGGGCCACACTAAAGCCCAGCGGGGAGGGTGTGGTCAGGATGAAAGAGGTTAACCGGTACATTCCACATATCACACCATGTGTTGAACAATTATATATACTGTAGCTGTGCTATGGTCATGCTGTGGTCGAGCCTTCGGCTCTCCATTACATTGGATAGCGATTAATTCATTTATTCTCTGCGAAATGGCAAACACTTATTTAAGGTACGTCCCATTGGAATACGTGACATATGGGGACGAAAGTCTTCATTTTTATCAAAATCATTACTTCTATGACTTCCAGAGCCTAACTTGAAATCTTTTCATGTGTCCATTTTGTAAGGGTGGAGAATACATTATGCAGTACTTCCCTCCTATAAACCAAGCTCATGAGGCATATTTCAAAAGTAGGATTTTTCCCGTACTCAGCCATAAAACAGGTACTTCTGAATGAATTTTAAATTTTCTGTTTCTGTTTCGTTGGATTGAAGAATAATTCACGAAAATAAGACTTTAAAAAAAGTTTCCTGATTTTTTTAAACGAATGTTTATCTTTATTCAGAAATATAGAATCAGGGAACTCCATGCCACCCAGTTTCAGCCTTATACGTTTCCCCTTTTGCTGAGCGTCTCCCCAGAGTACAGCTTTTGGGTGGGTTGCTTTTCCAAATATATTTTTTACCGCCAGCAAAAAGGGGAAACGTATAAGGCTGAAACTGGGTGGCATGGAGTTCCCTGATTCTATATTTCTGAATAAAGATAAACATTCGTTTAAAAAAATCAGGAAACTTTTTTTAAAGTCTTATTTTCGTGAATTATTCTTCAATCCAACGAAACAGAAACAGAAAATTTAAAATTCATTCAGAAGTACCTGTTTTATGGCTGAGTACGGGAAAAATCCTACTTTTGAAATATGCCTCATGAGCTTGGTTTATAGGAGGGAAGTACTGCATAATGTATTCTCCACCCTTACAAAATGGACACATGAAAAGATTTCAAGTTAGGCTCTGGAAGTCATAGAAGTAATGATTTTGATAAAAATGAAGACTTTCGTCCCCATATGTCACGTATTCCAATGGGACGTACCTTAAATAAGTGTTTGCCATTTCGCAGAGAATAAATGAATTAATCGCTATCCAATGTAATGGAGAGCCGAAGGCTCGACCACAGCATGACCATAGCACAGCTACAGTATATANTAGGTGATGATCTGCAGCTCGTGGATGGGACGATCATCAAACATCTTGCGCAATTTGAGCCCTACAAGTACCTTGGCCTGCCCGAAAGGGAAAGCCATCGCGTGCTAGACATTAAGAGGGCCATGACCAGCAAGTACAAAGAGCGCCTCTGGAGAGTGTGGTCCTCCCAACTCTCTGGAATCCATAAGATCATGGCTACTAATATGCTGGCAGTACCCGTCCTGTCTTATAGCATCCTTAAGTGGACCAGAACTGAGCTGAAGGACCTTGACATCGCCACCCGCAAGGTCCTCACCGCAAATCGTAACCACCACCCCAAGGCGTCAGTTCAGCGCATATATCTCCCACGTCATTAGGAAGGCCGGGGTTTATTAAGCCTCGAGCATCTGCACAACCGCTTAACCCTGGGAATGGCCTGCAGGGTGATTCAGTCTGAGGACCCACTGCTGAAGCTCGTTTTCCATCATGAGCTCACAGGGAACAAAGCTTTCCTAATGAAAGCTGCAGAGCGAGCGGTACAATCCTTGTCTCTGTCTCTAGACATCACTAGGACAGGGAGCACTTTTCAGGATCGGTCGATCAAAGAACTGTCGCTAGCCTATGTCAGCGCAGCGACAAAAAGGGCCCAGCAAACCCATCTTTTGCAGGTCCATGAGGAGAAGACAATGCTCGGAAGTTTCTTCTAAAATTTATAAGATCTTGGTCTCTCCTCTACTCTCAGCCATGCCTGGTTGAAATCTGTCGGCCTTCGATCAGAGACAGAAGGATTTATCGCAGCTAGTCAGGACAGTGTAATCAGTACTCTCGAGTACTGACGAACCATCTTTGGGGAAGACATAGATTCCACCTGTCGGGCGTGCGGTAGAGCACCAGAGACTCTTTCCCACCTGTTGTCTAGCTGTAAGCATTATGCGACAAACCTTTACATCAGTCGTGACAACAACGCTCTGCGCGTGCTTTATTACCACCTGAGGCACGCTTATGGGATCGACAAAGATCCTACGATCCCATGGGTTCCTGCAGAAGTGGAGTCGGTGGTAGAACGTCCAAATGTTAAGATCTATTGGAATTAGGCTCACTCCACGACCAGACAACTCACTGCTAGGAAGCCGAACATCACTCTATTTGATGTGGTTCCCAAGGAGATCTTTGTGATCGAATTCTCCAGCCCATCAGAGAGGAATATCTCCCGCAAGGAGGAGGAAAAGAGATCGAAATACCAAGATCTATTGTTCGAGCTTCGAGGTCACATCCCGGCTACCGTGTGCACCTTGTCGTCCTGATAGTGGGATGTCTTGGCAGCATGAAGGACACGCTAATTACAGAGCTGGAGAAGATACCAGTCTACAGATCTAAAGCTTACTCTTTGGCCTGCTGCATGCCGAAGGCCGTCCTTTTGGGCTCCATGCAGCTCCTCCGCATCCACGGCCTGAGTATCACAGCTGAGCCACCTATCGCCACCTAGTGGGACGTGGCCAGTTCCATCCCGTGTGCCCGTTACCTTCATATGAAGGGCCACACTAAAGCCCCGCGGGGAGGGTGTGGTCAGGATGAAAGAGGGTAACCGGTACATTCCACATATCACACCATGTATTGAACAATAATGAATAAAATAATAAAACCCGCCCACATAGGGGGAGTATACCTCCATCGGGAATAAGTTCCCATGGCTACAATGGTGCCAGTCCCACCCAGACCAATCTAGGCGATGGGGGAATGAACCCCGCTCCCAAACCGAAACCTGACAGAGATTGTCTAAGCCAGTGGTCGGCAACCTACGGCCCGCGGGCCGGATGCGGCTCGCGAAGAGATTTCATCCGGCCCGCCATGACCTTGGTCGGGATGCGCTAAATTTTTCTTAAATCAATCCATGAAATCAGGACAAATTTATCTCTTCCTCACAGCAGCCTCGTTTATCGTTGAAAAGGAGAGCATATAGTTTCAGTGTTCTGTGCTCATATTGCCTGCTGTTAACCTGCGATTGTCTGATAATCGAGCCATTATGAACCGTCGCCAGCGAGTGAGGTGGCTCGTTTGCAAACGCAGAGGACTTGGTTCGGACTTTGGCCTCGAGAAACGCTAATCCTTCTTGTTGTACCTGCACGCGCGCCCTCTGTACGGACTGTCCTTTGTTTTGTGTTGATGGAACGAGAGGGTGGGACGTGCTGCACTTTTCTTGGGTTTCGGAGGCTGGTGCATTGGTGGAAGGTTTCAATTTCTGTTTTATTGTGAACCCTGCCCTTCCACCATGTCGCTGTCAAAATCAGCAAAAAAAAAGTTAAAAGTTGGCTTCGAGTGTCGGGTGTTCAGCGACCAGCGGACACACGATTACCTGCTTGTGTAGTGCTAAGATTAGCCAGTTTGTCTTGTCCGTAAGGAGAGCGTTTCGGTGTCCAAGGAATATAGCAGTTGGCGGCATTAAGAAGCACATCATTAAGGCAAGTATGACTCTCTGAAAGACCAGAGCAGGACTGACAAGACAGAGGCTCTGAAAAAGGCCTTGTTTGCTCAGTGGAATATTTTCAAGATTAGAGTGCAGGAAAACCTGGCTCCAGTTCGAGCTAGTTATCGTCATTACATTTTTAGCAGAGGCACAGAGTTCGCACTGAAAGACCACCATGTCGAGATGTTGGCATCAAATTAAAAAAAATTGCCTGTATTACGGTTGAGAAATGTGAGAATCACACATTGTGGTAGCATCAGGTTTACGAACAGCAATATTATATCTGATTCTATGATTAAAGTGCGTGTATTGCACACATTATTCAGTTCAAATAAACATGAATGCAAAAATGTTAATTTGGAAACCTCTGGGAGCACTGAAACCCCCCGCATCTGCACCCCTCAGCACTACTTCACTGTAATCGCTCTGCGGCCCGCGACCAGACTGTACTATTGCCAATCCGGTCCGCCACTACCAAAAGATTGCCGACCACTGGTCTAAGCTATGGGACGTTAGCCTGCAGTGAAAGGGCGAGGCTGAAGGAAGCTAAAAGAGGAAGGACAGCGAAGAAACTTTCCGAGAAATTGTCATGCAGCCTGCGTTCTCAGGGGGTTGAGGCTGCAAGCTTAGCACGACACCCTATCCAGACCGTTTCTGCCGTTAGGCGCTGAAGCTATGAACTTAAAAGAGTGGAAGGTAGTACCCAGATTTTCAGAGGCTTACACCCGGCTTAAGTCCACCTGCCAGCACCACTGTTAGCTATCAATTGGCTTGACCAGCCTTGCGACCGAAATTCATGACGAGACTGGTCCCTAAGGGAAGCAACCCAGCATGGCTTCAAATGACTCAGACCTATGCCATGAAAAGTAAATTATTTATTTGCAGCAGGCCTTGTTACCTTATTTATTGAACACCCCTCGTAATACACTTTGGTGGGTAATCTCCCCCTGAATGTGCTATATAGCAAATTTTATGGGAAAGTCCACCCGCAATGATTCTATGGAGTGTTCGCGAATTCAGCCCTTGTTTTCCTCATCCTGTTGAGGATGGGAATGAGAAAATGACGGACTGAGTACACTGACTCTCTACCATTGTGTCAATGAAACAACTTCAAATTTAACGATTTAGCAAAAGCTATAAAGGAGAAAGACAAACGTACTAGGTCCTCTGGTGGTGGCAGTTGTCCATGGTGTCCAAGGACCCTTTCCAATGAAATTCGCAGCCCGGACGGAGAACACATATTCCGTGCTATAGTTCAGGTGCTGGACTGTGTAATACTGCTCAGTGATGCCAGAAATCTCAAAGACACCGCTTTCGTGCGTAACTATGTACAAGGTCCATTTCAATAGTCAGGTTTCTGTCATCTGTGTCAACTGTTACTAAGTTACAGTTATTCATATCATAGCAAAATACCGCATAGTCATGTCCCAAGAAATGGTCATTCCACATATGCGCCGCCGAGCTCAACACGCTTATGCCAGCGGTGCACCAGGCCATCAAACACGCTACTGACACCTGCAATCTCCAGGCGTCGGAGATAGATTTTCGTGGCCACCATGAGGGCCTCCTTGTCGTCAAAGCGGATGTCCCTTAGTGACTTCTTCATCTTCGGGAAGAGGTAGAAGTCACACCGGGCCAGATCCGGCGAGTAAGGCTTAGCACGTCGCAGTCCCAACCGGTCAAGCAGCTCCACACTCATCGAATCTGGATCTGTGTGACTTCTACCTCTTCCCAAGGATGAAGAAGTCACTTAGGGCAACCGCTTTGACGACGAGGAAGTCAACAACGGTGGCCACAAAAACTTATATCCAAAGCTTAGAGATTGCAGGTGTCAGCGGCGCGTTCGAGAACCTGGTGCACCGCTAGCAGAAATGTGTTGAGCTCGGCGGCGTAAATGTGGCATGAACATTTCTTGGGACATGTTTGTGCGGTATTTTGTTTCGATACATCAATAAATGTATTGTATACGGATGAGGGAAACTTACGATGGAATTTGACCTCGTATTCTTTGACAGCGTGATTTGGTTCGAAGGATGGGGACATGGAAGAGGACGTCGGGTAGGACCAATCGAGTCTCAACGAGGATGCTGTCACCTCACTCACCTCCAAGTTCACTGGAGCAAGGGGCAAGTCCTGGACTCTGATGATCATCGTGCGCTCGATCCGACCACGCTCCTTGCTCTCTGCTGCACACGTGTAATTTGCCGAATTTCTAATGTTGCTCAATGCAAGGATATTCTCGTCACTTGGCGAAACAGACTTTCCGGGAGATCTCCATTGGAAATTCGTCCATGTCACGGAAGCATTTGAGGATTCCACTGGCACACACGTCAAATTTAAGTCCCCACCTTCTTTCACGACATATGATTCCTCAAACTCGCTCGAGAACGGCAAGCGCACAGTCACCGGCTCTATCACGAAAGTAGACAAAAGCAAATATTACCCATAGGAAAGCCATATTTTTAAGGCTTCAATGTTAACTTCGCAAATTCTCGGTCGTCGAAGGGCAGGGAATCAAAATGGAAATACCCTGTGCCTGACAACTGGTTCTGCTGCATGATCTCGAGATGTGCAAGCAACAATGCATACTTTCCTTGCTATTGCCAAATATTGTCAGTATTGTTTCTTGTGGCCACTGGCAATTTGCATAAGTATAGAGATTCCATTAAAGGAAAGGCGCTGAGAGGGTGAATAAGGGGAGGGGAAGATCATCAATATAAGACAAGTCTACAGCTGCAAAGACAACTTAACCGTAATGAAAACAAATTCTTTCGCGTTCTTACTTGATGTACGGCTGCCGCTGCAAGGTTATCACGCCTTCAATGTTTTTATCCTTTTTTTGGGCAAATTCCAGCTGTTTCGGAAACGTTCCTATATTGCTGTGTGAGCAGGTGTATATTGGTATCAATGGGCTAGATTGGACTAAGATGGTTGGACTATATTTTCACATTTATTAGTAATTTAGGGAACAAAACTGATTAAATAATTGATAAGGAATGAAGTGATATACGAAAGTCTGTTGCAACCTGAAGATCACGAACCATGATTCGATTCTTTAAATTTGCTATGAAGTAATGTGAAAACCAATTTTCAAGGGCTTCCCCTTTTTCCCTCCGCCTCTCTACGGGACTCACTAACGTTAGGCCTAGGTCTAACCAACAGACTGCCTTCAAGTCACGCCAAGGCTTACCTTTTTCTTTTCAAAAGAAATTCAATTTTCGACTTACGGCGCCAATTAGGCCTATAAGGGTGATCGTGATCTTCCAGACATCTGCCATTCATCCAATGACCGAGGGGTATGATTTTCGCTAAGCAGGGGCTGACAAGGTTATACGACATGTAAAGCTTTTGACTTTTGAAGAACAACCGATGGGATCAAAGGAGAAACGGAGGGCCACAACTGTTCCAGGGGGTCATCGTGATCAGAACAATTATGTTGTTCCTGGTTTAGGACAAGGAAAGATGAATATATCGTACCTAAGTAAGTAGACACCATATGCCATAAAGGAAGTTAATATGAAAAGGAGTCAAGGTAATTTGTTCTGAGCCATGTGACCTAAGGGGCTGTTCCTGTCCCCTCCCCCATAACTCCTCGGCTTCCTTCTCCCGATGGGGGGAATGCTTTTCGTGTAGAAATAACTGGAAATTTGCTTTCATCCCTTTCTCTGGCAGAGGGGAATTTAAATCTCCAACATCCTCTTCGTGGCGTTCATGTTGAAGACGCCAACGCCAGTGAATGGGCAAATCCACCATGTACATAAGAGGCTATGTCCGTCTGTGTGTTATTCCGGGAAACTCATCCTAGGCGGATGAAAGGATTTTAGTTGAGTTGTCAATAGCAAGCTTAGGACCTGGAGACGATACTTATACGGTCAAAAGTCCAAAAAGTCTGCTGCTGACATATTCGCTATGCGACCTGTCTGTCTGCACGTAGGAGGCCTGCACATGTTGACCTTTCCGAGTCGAAACTCGATCGGCCCGAATGGAATCGTGGCCCTCACACGACCCGACTCTATCAGACTCTATCGCCTAAGGAGCATTGCTGATCCGAGCAGTGAACCTTTTTGGGCTTATCTGGCTGGCCCGCAGTCCGCAGAGGCATTTAAGTTTGGGAACTCGAGGTATCTGATAAAGAATTTACCCCCAGCGGTGTCGGAGAGACCCCTAGCATATATGAGCAGAAACGAATATTCGGGTGAAACGGCTCGGAAAAATGGGCATGCTGTGCAAGATGACAGATTGGTGAAGATTGCTTGTGGCACGGAAAACCGTGTAATACAATAATATCGCGAAATCTGAAACTATGAAAAATCATATACAATTGTAATTACCATATACAATTTATGAAGCTCTAAGGGATGTGTTGTGTGAATTCCATGTCCAGGCATCTCTCATCCATATAGAGTCCACGTCAAATCAACTCAGTACAAAGTATGACTTCCTCTGGTTTTAGTGCAAATTGGACCAATGTCATTTGGAAGATAAGATACCCGAAAAACTTTCATATTCATTCTGTTAGATATGAAGAGATAGGGTTATGAAAAAATGCATATATCATGACCAAGTGGCACCTCTGTCCTTCGATATAGAGGCAACATCTTTTCTAGTCCGGCTAGGGAGATGGTTTATAGCTCTTTTTAAAGGTATGTTCCTGCTCTTTCCGATGGCAATAAAAACTCACATGGCACATACAGTGTGAAAATCATTGCCATGGGGAAACTTCATTTCCTGCGCATTCATCAAATTAGAAACAGGTTCATTAGTTCAATAGGTCTAATATTTGTTATCAATTTAAATTCAATGTTCCTTAAAAGTTGATAACTCACCGACTCTTCCCGAAACATTGTCCGAGATAAAGAACTTAGATATGATGATCAGAATTCCGTTATAAACTTCAGCAGGTCCTGCAAGGGGATGTACTGATTTAATTTAATCTGTGCCGAATGTGTTAACTAACCGAAAATATTAATTCGCTTTCCTGCGAATAATAGTCTAAATCTCGAAAAATTATTATCATCCCAATATGAATTTTGGCACAAATGTTTCAGATTGTCAGCGAAATATGTGAGACTAATTTAATGGAAGTCCCAGTGGAAGTAGCTTTGTAAATGAGGTCCAAATTAAGTTAATCTATTTTGTAACCTGTACTTGCGGAAATGTCATTCCTGGAAACTCCTCCTAGAGGAATGAACTGGTTTCTTCAGTAAAATGTCATTTGAAAGCTTACGATATAGACGCGATGCTCATTAGGCTGAAAGTCCAACATGTCGTACTATTTTGATGTTATGAAGCTACATTTCGGTGATGAGATGAATGAACACTTCGCCTGGGAAGGCGAAGTGTTCATACATCATGGCCCGGAATTTGATTACCGAACGGGACTGTCTAAAGTCCGCTTTGGCCTCTAATCATCAGAACTCAAGGTTTCTCAGGAAGTTTTCGCTCGCACCCGACCGAAAACTTGATTGCAAATCGACCTACATACCCGATGCACTGGTCAAATGGATAGTATCGAGTCGATCCGCATCCCGACAATGCTCAAAGACATCCCCTATTGTACACGGGCGTTCGAAATTAGGACAGAAGGAGCTGAAACCTTGCACATAGGCGAATGGAGTTTCTCTAATGACGGAACGGACCAACAATTTATTATTGATTGAAATCATGTCAGTTTGAAATGTCAAAATGTGTGTCCCTTTAGGATGCTATGAGGCAAAACTAACTGGAAAATGTTACATGAGGGAAATAATGATCGACGGTAACAATCTGATTCCTGGGGGTTCCGAATTCCTCCGGTGCGTCTCAGCGCTTTGAATCCTATCGAAGGCTCATGACCTGAAGGCAACACTTATTCTATGAAATGTCCAAAAAGCCTTACCGTCTTGACGTTACAGGGCGAAGTGCCACAGTTCTGTGAAAACGTTACATTATACTGAATGCCATCCCGGACCAATTGCACATAATTAACAATGAGAGTAGTAGTCATTGTCGGCTACGGACGTTGCTCTGTGGTAACGGTTGGAAATGATCTTAATTTCATAATTTGTTCGTGTTACCGGTTCCGTCAACGGTTTGCAACAGTGCTTCGCGTAAGTCTGTGCCATGCAATTTTTGGAATATTCTGTTTTGAATATTCTCTGCTATGGTCGCGCCTTCGGCGGTCCACTACCTTGGATGGTGATTAATTCATCTATTCTTTGCGAAATGTCAAACACGTATTTAAAGTACGTCCCCATTGAAATACGTGACATATGGGGACGAAACTCTTGATTTTTATCAACATCATTACTTCTAAGATTTCTAGTGTCCTTAACTTGAAATCTTTTCATGTGTCCTTATTTGTAAGGGTGGAGAATGCAATTTGAAATACTTCCCTCCTATAATCTACGCTAAGGGGACATACTTTAAAAGTAGGGTTCTTCCTGTACTCAGCCATCAAAATGGTACTTCTGAGGGAATTAAAAATGTTTCTGTCTCTGTTAAGTTGGCTCAAAAAAATTCAGGAAAATGGGACTTAAAAAAGATGTGCCCTGATGGGTTTCAACGAAATATTACTTTCCTTTTGAAATGTCGTCTAAAGGAATTGCATGCCCCCCAGTTTCAGTCTTATACCTTTCACTTTTTGATGAAGATGAAAAAAACGTATATTGAAAAGCGACCCACACAAAAGCTATGCTCTGAGGAAACGCAAAAAAAGTTAAATATTTCCTTAAATCATCATCACGTCCGTTATGCGTGCGCCAGCTGCAACTGCTTTTTTTCTATTTCTTACCGATTCGCTAGGATATGCAAAATTATTTGAAAACGTTATGTCCCCAAGAAATATGATCCCCAATAATATTTGGGAAATTTGACGTTTGACATTTGAGCTCAGTGCGTCAGCAGTCACGTTCTTTCCAAGTTTCAGCTTGCCATGTGTCACCGTTTGATTGAAGCAAAGAAAATTATTTGAAAATATGTTCCGCGAAAAGGTGTGCCGCAATGGCATGCATCACGAAAGTAGAATTTTTCCTGAGCTCAGCATGCGAATAGATACTTATGTCAGTCAATCAGCTACTCATGATCGTCGATATATAATAAAAGTGGGATTTTTTCGTTACTCAGCTATCCTTTAGGTACTTCTTTGCCAAGTTTAAACTTTCTAGCGCCCTCTGTTTTGCTGGATGAGAAAATTCCGGAAAATACGCCTTTTGCAAAATACGTGCCCTGAGCCGTTTTAACCGAAAAGTACCTTTTTTTAAACCGTAATTCATCCTCAGTGAACTACATGCCCACAAAGTTTCAATATTATACGCTTGCCCCTTTCGCTGGTGAAAAAACATGTTTAGAAAAGCCGACCCACCCAAAAGCTATGCCCGGAGGGGATGCCCATGAAAGCCTCAGCTTAGTAATGTCATGTCAGTTATACGTGTGCTAAGTTTCACCTTTCCATTTCTGTCCAATTCGCCGCGACAACATTTTTTTTTAAACATCGCTCCTCGAAAAAATT